>NW_018921949.1:31348-41772 GCF_002207925.1 Prunus avium
AGAGGTGCCATCCGCCGAGGAAGCTGCAGAGGGGCGACCGAAGAGATCGCCGAGGAAGTCGCCGACGAGGCCGCTGAGGGAGCTGCCGAAGAGGTTGCCGACGAGGGCGGCGAGGAGGCCAATGAAGAGGGCGCTGAGGAAGTACCTGACGAGGCCGCTGAGTGGAGTGGTCCGTACGCCATCTCTGCCGGGTAATTTGGTCCGGGATGCGCCCATGTAGGCTGGGACTGCCCCCAGCTATTCGTCGGCGGCAGCGAATGCTGACGTAACCTGACGCTTGGGTTCGGCCAGAGATGCCGAGGCTGCTGCTTTCGCCGCAAGGCTCGATCCTTTCACGCTCTTGGTTTCTCTGTCCGGCTCTGGGAGGCGTTGCGGGCGAGGTCGACGGCATCCTCTCCTGGAAAAGCGTCCGCAGTTTCGATGAAAATCTGTCCATCGCGGCCATAAAGGATGTATCTATCCTGTGGGCCTGCTTAAACATCAGATCTTCCACCACGGCTTGCTCTTATATGGACTCGGCCGTGCGATCCGTCGTTACTGGGACGCTGGGCGAGATTCTGACCGCATGTTCGGTCTCGACTGCTTTGTTTTTGAGCTTTGCCTGTGCCCCAGTTTCCACCATGAGTTTTTGACAAGAATCCCAAGGGGCGTGCCAAAAGTGTTGGCTGCGCAAATCTCACGGCCTGGAGCTCTGGGCTGAGGGGATGTGCGTCAACACGTGGCTTCCTTCTTTTGGATGCGGTACGGTTGTGCGCGGGCGTGCCAGCACGGTCTACCGTGCATCGAGATGTGGTTTGGATAAAATGGTTAAGTGGTACGCTTGTTTGAATTCGACTTCTAATCAAACAATTGTGGCCGAGAGAGGAACTGATCTCGGCCGTCAGGTTCACGGCCTGAGCTACAAGGCCGTTTAGTGGTGGTGTTGGTGGTGGATTTTGGGCGTTGCTCCGGCGCGTTGCTCAGGGAGTGACGGTCGTATGATATATGGGATGAATGAAAGAGTAATAGAGATGGTGCTCCGGCGCCTTGAAAATCAAGGGTCGTATGATATATTGATGAACAGATTTTCCTTACAAACTAACACTACTCCTAGGAAAGCAAGTAAAGGTATTGAAAGTGCATTGCAAGAAAATATAATTTGCTCCGTGGGAGGCTTTTGTTTGGTGTTTGAACCCTTTGAATGTAGCTTGAACTTGGTATTTATAGGAGGAGCTCTTGAAGGAGTAATCGAGGCTGAAAATCTGCATGGTGGAGCCTGTTCAAAGCAAGTGGGTAGTCCAATCGACATTTGGGATCGTGAAGCATGGTGGTTGGTGATCTGACCTCAATTTGTAAGAATGTTTGTAAGTATGTTGGCGCCTAACCACTCTGATTTCTGTCACCAAATCCTGACTTGAGTCACTTCCCTTCTTCCCTCGTGCATTAAATGCCCTTTTGCGGCTAGTGGGTTTGCTAGTCAGAGGCGTTACTTCATTAAATGAAGCGTGGGACCCTGCTGCCATGTGACGATTTGACTCTTAATATCTTCGGCCGTGTCCCCTTCGCCCCTCGGCCTCGGCCTGTCAATACTGTGTTTGCAAGGCCGAGATGACTATGCCTTCGCAACTTTTCCTTTGTTTTGAGGAAGGCAAAAGCGCTGCGTTTTGGATTGCGAACAGGTGCTGAGGCCGAGGGGGAAGACCCCTTTGGTCATTGTACGATCGTTATTTATCAAGAACAAACACCTGCGCGAGTTCCTCGTTCTCCCTCTGGACAACAAGGTCGTTTTCTTTTAATTGCGCCATCGCAGGTCGGACTTGCTCCTTTATCACCGCCAGCTCTTGCTCGAGCGAGCATCCCTCGGCCATCCTCATGGTGGCTTTAGCATACCGGCCGATCATTTCCTCGCCTTCGGCCAAGCGATATGTAACTCATCCAACTGAGCCAAGTTTAGAAGACTGCGTGCCATAGCTGCATCCAAGTAGGACCTGAAGTCCATGAATGCCTCGACGGTGGTCATTTGGTGAACCCCAAAAAATAGGAACTCTCGGAGCCGTTCAACGACGGCCCTGGAATCCTCGTCCAAAGGGGCCAAGGCCGAGCTGCTTCCCTCCTCATGAAGGCTGGCGTACAGTTCGGCAAGGTCATCTGAGGAGGCAGGTTCCTGAAGAGAAGAAAACAAAAAGGGGGTCAGATATGGAACCGCCAACTAAGGGATGAGTGATGCCAAGGAAAGTCTAAGTACTCACTTCAGCGGCCGACGGCGCGGTGAGGACTTCTGCAACCACGAGCTCGGTCAGAACCGTCGAAGAGACCGGCGGCGGGCTCGGTGCACCAGTGGCTGTAGCTTCAACCACTGCGAGCTTAGTGACAACCGTCGATTCTTGGCATGAAGGGGCCAGAGGCATAGACACGACGGCCGGGACAATCTAGGAGGCTGAGAACAGAGCTCGTTAATCAGGGACTCGCACCACAAATCTGAGAAGAAACTAACTCATAAACGAGAACACTTACCGAGCGAAACACGATACCGCTAGAGCGGCGTGGGGTCACCAAATATGGCTCAACTGGAGCCGTAGCAACCAGTGACGGCACAACCATCACCACCAGCGGTGCCTCGGTGACCCCCTCTTCTTCAGCCGTCACCTCTGCTTCGGTCGCCTCACCGGCCGGCGATTCAGGAGCGACTGCTTCATCGGCCGGCGCCTCTATGACGGCCATCCCAGCGTCTGGCACCCCAGTAATGACCACCTCGGTGCCTGATCCCTCTGCCGGGGCCTGGTGAGAAAACCAGGTCATTAGCATCTAGGTATGGCGTAAGACAAATTAAAGAAGGAACAAGGAGGAGGTACTTATGATCACAGGAGGGGCCTCGCTCACAGTCACAGAGGGGACTTCCTCCTCATCCTCACCCTCTGAGAGAAGAAGGAGGGCCCTTTTCCTCGGCCGCTCCGATGACCCCGCCTCGGCCACGACCCTTTCGGCCGGAGTGTCCTCGGTCGCTACGACCTTGGCACTCGCAGCCTCTCTACCCCTCTTACGACCTGGGGCTGCGCATAAAGGAGAGAAAACTTACCAACGGCAGCGATCGGCCGAGCCGGCGGAGAGGATGGCACGGTCCTATGCGCCAGGGTTTTTCGCGCCCCCGCCACAATCATCGCCCTGGAGATTGGGGTCGCGGTCAAAGTCACGACCGTCTCTCTAGCCAAAGGAGGGGTTGTCGCTCCGGACACGGCCGCAACTGGGGCACTCGGCCACGAAGGCACCTCTGTGGCCTTCTTCCCCTTGCCAGTCTTGGGAGGGAGGGGGTCCCAGTCTGCATTCTTCAGCGGCCCCTTCACGGCCTCTTCAACATGCCGAATAAATCTGGCCGAGACGCACTCGCGCACAACTAGGAAGGAGCCCCAGATCTCCTTCAGGTCGTTCTCCATCTCGCCGTCAGGAATGACGGAGAGGTCGTGGCCAGGAACAAGGGGAATGGCCGAGTAAGGCAAACGCGGAACTGCATGCCAGTTCTCGGCCATAGAAAAATTTGTAGCAGAAGGCCGAGGTGTTGTGCTTCCTGGGGGCTCGGGCAAATGCGTTGGCCAACGGCTCGGTGTCGGTAATGTTGGCCACCACCCTCAGCTCCGGAAAGTAGGCTTGCAGCCAGAACTGGAAGGCCCGAAATGGACCGCCGTGCTTCGGCTTCATCCCGTCGGTGACAACGTCGTGAAGCGTGCGGTAGATGTGGCCGAGCAGGAATGGACCGAGCACTAGCCTGCCGCCCTGTGCAAGATAGTCGGCCAAGTGGGCAAACTCCAAGGTAACCTTGTTCGCCTGGGTGCAGAACACAAACTTGCACAACCAATACAGCAAAACGCGGCATGCTCAACTTCGCCGAGTGGGGCGATGGCATCGTCTTCGGCGCTGTCCTCCACACCAAAGTTACTATAAAAACTGGAGTAGTTGAGCATGTTCTTCGCCTTGCTCCCGGCGGGTCTCATAAGCGTGGGCCATGCGGCTTTAAAACTCCATTCGGCCTCAGGAGCAACAAGTGCAGCGTTCACTTCTACGCCGAGTGGAGAGAGGCCGAACAGGGCGGCCATGTCTAGAACGGTCGGCGTTATCATACCAAACTGAAGGTTCATGGTATTTGTGGCCGACGACCAGAAGCATAGGGCCGCGGCCAAGAGCCACCGATCCATAACAAGCGGCCGATCGAACAGCTTAATCAAGTGGTAGATACCTTGATCCTTCCATTGCTGGCCGAAGAAGTGCTCCATCCTCGGCAGCCATTTTTCCCAGTCCGGGGTCGAGGTTGGCCATTGGGGCTGCGGCCTGGCGACATTCCAATCTTGGAAGTCCCCCCCGTCGAAGGCCGAGAGGTCCACCAGATTGTTTTTCAAATGGGCCACTAGCCTCTCTGGCATTCCGCCATCAACAGAGGGGCCGAGGACGCAGGAATCGGTAGCAACGCCGTCATCATCAGTCTAGGTCATGATGATGTTAGGAAGGACCGAGCCCTGGATTTCTCGGAAAATGTCTTCAAACTCAGTTTGAAAGGCTTGGGATTGAGCTTCAACATATGTGGAGGTGCTGGAGGCCATTAAGACAGATTAAAGTGGGGTATATCGAAAAAGTCGAAAGGAGGGTGATGAACACGAAGAACACCAGGGAACCAAAAACTCAAGAAAAAGGGCGAAGAGTTCGTGAGCTTTCTGAGAGATGCAAAAGAGACGACTGGAGTCGTTGGTTACTAACTAGGCTATACACCAACCATTCCAGTTATGGAACGAACTTTGTATTTGACGAGGCGAAGCGACGCCTCGCGTAAGTCTGGGCATTAAATGCACCAACTGTCCTACGCATTTAATGTACCAGTTGTCAATCACTTCAGAAGGAGTGCAAAGGGTCCATCCCCTGGAATCCATTCGGCCTCTACCCATGCCGAGACCGAAGAATCCAGGGATGTGGGGGCAATGTTTGTGCCTGATAAATCACGATCGTACACTAACCGAAGGGGTTTTCCCCCTCGGCCTCAGCACCTATTCGCGATCCAAAACGCGATGCTTTTGCCTTCCTCAAAACAAAGGAAAAGTTACGAAGGCATAGTCATCTCGACCTAACACAGCGCTTTTGCCTTCCTCAAAACAAAGGAAAAGTTGCGAGGGCATAGTCATCTCGGCCTTACAACCGCGGTATCGTCAGGCCGAGGCCGAGGGACTAAGGGGACACGGCCGAAGATATTAAGAGTCAAATCGTCACATGGCAGCAGGGTCCCACGCTTCATTTAATGAAGCAACGCCTCTGACTAGCAAACCCACTAGCCGCAAAAGGGCATTTAATGCACGAGGGAAGAAGGGAAGTGACTGAAGTCAGGATTTGGTGACAGAAATCCGAGTGGTTAGGCGCAAACATACTTACCAATATTCTTACAAATTGAGGTCAGATCACCAACCACCAAACAAGGGCATTAAATGCGTCCCCACGGGCAGAAGCGCAGAACCCATGATCAGGGCGGTCCCCGAGATTTACCAGGATTCATGGGGTCACACCACCATGCTTCATGATCCCAAATGTCGATTGGACTACCCACTTGCTCTGATCATGCTCCACCATGCAGATTTTCAGCCTCGATTACTCCTCCAAGAGCTCTTCTTATTAATACCAAGTTCAAGCTACATTCAAAGGGTTAAAACACCAAAACCAAAATTCTCCCACGGAGCAAATTATATTTTCCTGTAATGCACTTTCATTATCTTTACTTGCTTTCCTAGGAGTAGTGTTAGATTGTAAGGAGAATCCGTTCATCAATATATCATACGACCCTTGATTTTCAAGGCGCCGGAGCACCATCTCTGTTACTCGTTCATTCATCCCATATATCAAACGACCGTCGCTCCCTGAGTAACGCGCCGCAGCAACGCGCAAAATCCACCATCAAAAACACCAAACAAGCGCACCACTTAACCATTTTCATCTACATCACCATCTTAACGCACGGTAGACCGTGCTGGCACGCCAGCGCACAACCGCACCGCATCCAAAAGAAGGAAGCCACGTGTTAATGCACATCCCCTCGGCCCGGAGCTCCAGGGCGTGAGATTTGCGCAGCCAACAGGCTTTGCCTAGAAGGGAAAATGAAGATAACAGAAGATGACAACCTTTCCAAAAATTTGCTCAAAACCCCCAAATAATTTTCCTTAAAATCTGAAAAGGAATGGTATTTTATTTTTTGGGGAGAACTAATATGGAGTTTCAAGTTTGAATTGTCCTGTTTTGGTCGTAACAATCCGTGAGCGGGAAAGAAAAGCATTGGTTTAATATTTTTTAACCCTAAGCATTCGACAGTAGACCCTAAACCGTAGGCGGCAAGCCCCTACACCCTTGAAGTCGTTTAAAAATTGAATATTTAAGTGGAAACGATTAGAAAATAGAAAAACTGGTGAGTGGCGGCATGGGAATGCGCAGCGTGGCAGTCAGGCTTGCAGCTCCCCACTCCAGCGCCTCCACTTGGCATTTCTTGTATATTTTATTCAGGTTTTTTTTTCCCAAAAATCATTAAAAATACAGGAAAATTAAGGAAAAAATTGGGAAATTTCCTAACTCTGTGTGGGGATGAATACTTCATACGGAAAGTACAAACCTTGGTTTAGGAGCGAGTGAAAAATAAAATTTGGGAGCCAACCCTACATTTCGGATGATGCAAATGAAAACACTAATACACTTTGTAAACCCTACACTCTCATATGTTCGATCACATTAATCCCGTATCCAAATTTGTTTGTCCTGCCCTTTTTCCGGATATGTCAACAAAGGAAATCTCGTCCCGATTGCTGAGGAATTTTTCGGGATTTTTTCACCTTTAAATTCGATTTTTAATTGAATATTTAAGTGGAAACGATTAAAAAATATAAAAACTGGCATGTGGCGGTCAGGCTTGCAGCTCCCCACTCCAGCGCCTCCACTTGACATTTCTTGTATATTTTATTCAGTTTTTTTTCCCAAAAATCGTTAAAAATGCCGGAAAATTAAGGAAAAAATTGGGAAATTTCCCCACTCTGTGTGGGGATGAATACTTCATATGGAAAGTACAAACCCTGGTTTAGGAGCGAGTGAAAAATAAAATTTGGGAACCAACCGTACATTTCGGATGATGCAAATGAAAACACTAATACACTTTGTAAACCCTACACTCTCATATGTTCGATCACATTAATCCCGTATCCAAATTTGTTCATCCTGCCCTTTTTCCGGATATGTCAACGAAGGAAATCTCGTCCCGATCGCAGAGGAATTGTTCGGGATTTTTTCACCTTCAAATTCGATTTTTAATTGAATATTTAAGTGGAAACGATTAAAAAAATATAAAAACTAGCGTGTGGTGGCATGGGAAAGCGCCGCCTGGCCGTCAGGCTTGCAGCTCCCCACTCCAGTGCCTCCACTTGGCATTTCTTGTATATTTTATTCAGTTTTTTTCCCAAAAATCGTTCAAAATGCAGGAAAATTAAGGAAAAAATTAGGAAATTTCCTAACTGTGTGTGGGGATGAATACTTCATACGGAAAGTACAAACCCTAGTTTAGGAGCTCCCCACTCCAGTGCCTCCACTTGGCATTTCTTGTATATTTTATTCAATTTTTTTCCCAAAAATCGTTAAAAATGCAGGAAAATTAAGGAAAAAATTAGGAAATTTCCTAACTCTGTGTGGGGATGAATACTTCATACGGAAAGTACAAACCCTAGTTTAGGAGCGAGTGAAAAATAAAATTTGGGAACCAACCCTACATTTGGATGATGAAAATGAAAACCTTAATACACTTTGTAAACCCTACACTCTCATATGCTCGATCACATTAATCCCGTATCCAAATTTGATTGTCCTGCCCTTTTTCGGGATATGTCATCGAAGGAAATCTCGTCCCGATCGCTGAGGAATTGTTCACCCTTTTTGATTTGTTTCTTGTGATGGTACGGTAAAGTTCCCCATTAATCCAAAGACCATGGTTGGTCAATAAATTAACTTTCTTTGTGTGTCAAGCGTGCCACCGTTAGCAATTTTTCAATTCTAACAGACTTGAGAGTAAAAATAACTTGCGCCCCAAGCTATTGACTTTGAACAAACGATTGTGAATTTGGGTGAGGAATATCTCCCAAGTAAGTTCTTTTCTATTCCTCAGGCTGGTGAGGACTTCATAATTTTTCACAATACAAAACTGGAAGTTCTTGCCAGAATAGATGACAACAGGGTGAGCCGCTTTCAGGCAGAACTCCTTTTTACAAAGCTCGAAAAGGGAAAACTGACGATAAAAAGACAAAACGAGGGCTGTGCTTCCATTTCTGTCTGGGTAGATGCCTCTGTTCTGGGCTAGACTGGGTATGCCTGGGCTGGACTGGGCTTTCAACAACTTCAACTGTTAGGCTTCAGCTGCAAATTGATACCAAAGCTTGAGTTTGGCAGAGCTTCAATCTATTTCAAACCGCGGAAGGCTTTTGGATGGGGAGAATTGGGACTTCTCCAGTCTGAAAGGGGCAGAAGTGTGTCTGCCGCGCAAATCTCACGGCCTGGAGTTCCGGGCCGAGGGGATATGCGTTGACACGCGATTTCCTGCTTTTGGGTGCGGTGCGGTTGTGCTCGGGCGTGCTAGCACGGTCTACCGTGAGTCGAGATGTTGATGAGTGTAGGATGGATAAGTGGTGCGCCTGTTTGAACTCGTCTTCTAATCAAACGATTGTAGCCGAGAGAGGGACTAGTCTCGGCTGTTAGGTTCACGGCCTGAACTACAAGGCTGTTGAGTGATGGTGTTGGTGGTGGGTTTTGGGCGGTGCTAAGGCGCGTTGCTCAGGGAGCGACGGTCGTATGATATATGGGGTGAGTGAACGAACAACAGGGATGGTGCTCCGGCGCCTTGAAAATCAAGGGTCGTATGATATATTAATGAATGAATTCTCCTTACAGTCTAACACTACTCCTAGGAAAGCAAGTAAAGATATTGAAAGTGCATTACAGGGAAAAATAAGTTGCTCCGTGGGAGGCTTTGGTTTGGTGTTTGAACCCTTTGAATGTAGCTTGAGCCCTGTATTTATAGGAAGAGTTCCTGGAGGAGTAATCGGGGCTGAAAATCTGCATGGTGGAGCCTGATTAGAGCAAGTGGGTAGTCCAATCGACATTTGGGATCGTGAAGTATGGTGGTGTGACCCCATAAATCCCGGTGAATCTCAGCCGCTGCTCTTGATCGTGGGTTCTGAGCTTCTGGCCGTGGAGACGCATTTATGGCCTGGATAGCTGGTGAACTAATATCTCAAGCTGTCAGAATTCTTGTGAGAATGTCCTAATCACTCTGTCTTCTGTCGCCAAACCCTGACTTCGGTCACTTCCCACCTTCCCTCGTGCATTAAATGCTTATTTGTGGTCAGTGGGTTTGTTGCATTAAACAGGCACTACTTCATTAAATGAAGCATGGGTCCCTGCTATCACGTGATGATCTGACTTTAATATTTCAGGCCGCGATTTTGCTCGGCCTCGGCCTCGGCCTTCAACCGAGGCCGAGATGAACATGCCTTAGCGTTTTTCTTTTGTCTTCAGGAAGGCAAAGTACCTTGGCGAAACGCTGCGTTTCAGTTTTACGAGCAAGTGCCAGGGCCGAGAAAAAGGGGCTCCTTCGGCCAGCTCATGGCCGTGATTTATTAGGCACAAACAAAACCCTCTCCCTTTTTCAAGACTTTCTTCCATTGTTCTTCACGTTCATCATCTTTTTTTTTTCGCATTTCCCCCTTAAACACTCATCTCAAACCTGCTCTAATGGCCTCTAGTACCTCCACATCCGTCGAAGTTCGGTCCCAAGCCTTTCATACTGAATTCGAGGCTATTTGCCGAGACATCCAAGGCTCGGTCCTCCCCAACATCATCGCACCCTGGGCTGATGACGATGGTGCCCCTACTGATTCCTGCGTTCTCGGCCCCTCCATTGATGGTGAAATGCCAGAAAGGCTTGTGGCCCATTTGAAGAACAATCTGGTGGATCTCTCGGCCTTTGACGGGGGGGACTTCCAGGATTGGAACGTCCTCAGGCCGCAGCAACAGTGGCCAACCGTGACCCCAGATTGGGAAAAATGTCTGTCGAGGATGGAGCACTTCTTCGGCCAGCAATGGAAGGATCAAGGCATCTACCACTTGATCAAACTGTTCGATCGGCCGCCCGTCATGGGTCGGTCGCTCTTGGCCACGGCCTTGTGTTTTTGGTCGTCAGCCACCAACACTATGAATTTTCGGTTCGGCATGATAACGCTGACCGTGCTCGATATGGCCTCCATATTCGGCCTTTCTCCTCTCGGCGTGGAAGTGAACACTGCACTCGTTGCTCCCGAGGCGGAAGGGAGTTTTAAGGCCACGTGGCCTACTCTTGCGAGGGTCGCCGGGAACAAGGCGAAGAACATGCTCAACTACTCCAGCTTCTACAGCAA
>NW_018921949.1:75540-86671 GCF_002207925.1 Prunus avium
AACACAAACTTGCACAGCCAGTACAGCAAGAATGCAGCGTGCTCAACTTCACCGAGGGGGGCGATGGCGTCATCTTCGGCGCTGTCCTCTACGCCGAAGTTGCTGTAAAAACTGGAGTAGTTGAGCATGTTTTTCGCCTTGCTCCCGGGTATCTTGGTGACCGCGGGCCAGGCGGCCTTGAAGCTCCCTTCTGCCTCAGGAGCAACAAGTGCGGCGTTCACTTCTACGCCGAGAGGAGAGAGGACGAAAAGGGCAGCCATGTCTAGAACGGTCGGCGTCATCATGCCAAACCGAAGGTTCATAGTATTGGTAGCCGACGACCAGAAGCACAGGGCCGCGGCCAAGAGCGACCGGTCCATGACGAGCGGCCGATCGAACAGCTTGATCAAGTGGTAGATGCCTTGATCTTTCCATTGCTGGCCGAAGAAGTGCTCCATCCTCGGCAGCCATTTTTCCCAATCCGGGGTCGAGGTTGGCCATTATTGCTGCGGCCTGGCAACATTCCAATCTTGGAAGTCCCCCCCGTCAAAGGCCAAAAGGTCCACCAGATTGTTCTTCAAATGGGCCACTAGCCTCCCTGGCATTCCGCCATCAACAGAGGGGCCGAGAACGCAGGAATCAGTGGCAACGCCGTCATCATCAGTCCAGGGCGTGGTGACGTTGGGTAGGACCGAGCCTTGGATTTCTCGGCAAATATCCTCGAACTTAGTCTGAAAGGCTTGAGACCGAGCTTCAACAGATGTAGAGGTACTGGAGGCCATTAAAACATATCTAAGTTGGGTATTTGGAAGGAAAATGCAGAGAAAGGGGTAATGAACGTGAAGAACACTGGAAGAAAACCCGGAAAAGGATGAGGGTTTGTGGGTTCTTGAAAGGACGGAACTCAAGAATAAAAGAAAGTCGTGGTTACAGGCAAGGTTCTCTGGTAAAACTTGGAGACTTAAGAGCGTGGTGGGATTGAAGGATTGAGAGAGGTTTTTCGCAAAGCTTGGGCGTCTGAGAATTCTGAAAGCGTGTGTCTCTCTCGAATTCGAAACGAAAGGGTGTGTCTCTCTCGAGAGATGAAACACTCTGACAGCGTGCTCAAAAAGCACGATGACGTGTCGGAAGCCCAGAGGCCGTCGTTTCATTTGACGAGGCGAAGCGACGCCTCGCGTAAGCCTGGGCAATGATGGCCTGCACGACGTGCTTGGGCATTAAATGCGCCGACTGTCCTGCATATTTAATGCACCAGTTGTCAATCACTTTAGAAGGAATGCAAAGGGTCCATCCCCTGGAATCCATTCGGCCCCTACGCATGCCGAGACCGAAGAATCCGGGGATGTGGGGGCAATGTTTGTGCTTAATAAATCACGGCCAGAAGGAGCCCATTTTTCTCGGCCCTAGCACTTGCTCGTAAATCTAAAACGCGGCGTTTTGCCAAGATGTTTGGCCTTCCTGAAAACAAAAGAAAAATTGCTAAGGCATTATCATCTCGGCCTCGATTATAGGCCGAGGCCGAGGCCGAACAAAATCACAGCCAAAGGTATTAAAGTCAAATCATCACGTGAAAGCAGGGTCCCATGCTTCATTTAATGAAGTAATGCCTCTGTTTATTGCAGCAAACCCACTGGCCACGAATAAGCATTTAATGCACGAGGGAAAGTGGGAAGTGACTGAAGTCAGGATTTGGTGATAGGAATCAAAGTGATTAGACGCAAACATTCTCACAAGGATTCTTACAGCTTGAGAGATTAGGCCACCAGCTATCAGAGCAATAAATGCGTCCCCACGGCCAGAAGCGCAGAACCCACGATTGGGGTCACACCACCATGCTTCACGATCCCAAATGTCGATTGGACTACCCACTTGCTTTGATCAGGCTCCACCATGCAGATTTTCAACCTCGATTACTCCTCCAAGCGCTCCTCCTATAAATACCAAGTTCGAGCAACATTCAAAGGGTTCAAACACCAAACCAAAAAGCCTCCCACGGAGCAACTTATATTTTCCTGTAATGCAGTTTCAATATATTTACTTGCTTTCCTAGGAGTAGTGTTAGATTGTAAGGAAAATTCGTTCATCAATATATCATACGACCCTTGATTTTCAAGGTACTGGAGCACCATCTCTGTTACTCTCTCATTCACCCCATATATCATACGACCGTCGCTCCCTGAGCAACGCGCCGGAGCAACGCCCAAAATCCACCATCAACACCACCATTAAACGGCCTTGTAGCTCAGGCCGTGAACCTGATGGCCGAGATTAGTTCCTCTCTCGGCCACAATCGTTTGATTAGGAGTCAAACCCAAACAGGAGCACCACTTAACCACTTTCATTCACATCACCATCTCGACGCACGGTAGACCGTGCTGGCACGCCCGTGCACAACCGCACCGCATCCAAAAGCGGGAAGCCACGTGTTAACACACATCCCCTCGGCCCGGAACCCCAGGCCGTGAGATTTGCGCAGCCAACAGGTATTGTGAAACAGTTATTAACGATATCCCGTCGGAGAATCCTAAAGAGCTTACATGTAATTACAAATCACATGACTCCAATCCCATAATACCGATGTCTAAAAAATTTCTACGACCATCAACATATAATCTATGTCGTCTTTTAGGGCCACAAAAGGCTTCCGCGTCAAGATATCTAACCTGAACGTCATAAAGATTACAAAAGACGACGTCTTAGATTATGAACTCGTCCATATCAACTCAAAAATCGTCGTCTTAAAAATGTACCACGTCGCTTTTTATCTCATAAACGAAGTGGAAAGACAACAATTCAGGATGATATTTGAAATCCAGAGGTAAATTTGTCAACGTAAAGAGTTATTTGGACGTCGTACTTTTACTGAAACGACGTTATATATAATTATCCGAGTCCTTTTTTTTTAGCCAATGTCGTTAAAATCTTTTTACACGGCGATTTACTGACAATATTAGCCGTCTAAGAGACATTCAACGATGATCCTTTTGTTAAAGATGACGTATAAATTCGGAAACACGGCTGTCTTTTAGTTGCGGACGACGTTGTCCATTAAATACAACGTCATCTGTAGAAATAAATGTGTCGTCAGTAATGATCTAACCTCTTTCTACACATATATACTGCCGTTAGTAATTTTTACCCCGTCAACATTTATGGAAAAATCCTCTTTCAGGACGATTATATAAACAGTGGCGACATAGTATGCATCAATAACGTCGTCTGTTGTTTATTTAAAGACATCATAATTGCATTTCACGTTTCTTGTTTGGTCATGTGTCGTGAAAGGTTAATGTAACGTCTGTGAGATTACAAAAGACGACAACTTATATTATAAACTTGTCCATACCAACTCATAAATCGTCGTCTTAAAAGTGTACCACGTCGCTTTTTATATCATAAATGAACTGGAAATACAATAATTTACGACGGTATTTGAAATCCATAGGTAAATTTGTCAACATAAAGAGCTATTTGGACGTCGTACTTTTACAGAAACGACGTTATATATAATTATTCACGTCCTTTTGTTTTTTTTTCAGCCGATGTCGTTAAAAGCTTTTTACACGGCGATTTACTTACAATATTCGCCATCTAAGAGATATTCAACGACGGTCTTTTTGTTAAAGATGACGTATAAATTCAGAAACACGGCTATCTTTTAGTTGCAAACGACGTTGTCCATTAAATACAACGTCGTCTGTAGAAATAAATGCGTCGTAAGTAATGACCCTGACCTCTTTTCTACACATATATACTGCCGTTAGTAATTTTTACCATGTCAACATTTATGGAAAAAACGAAGTGGAAAAATCTCTTTCACGACAGTTATATTAACATTGGCGACGTAGTATGCATCAATTACGTCGTCTGTTGTTTATTAAAGATGTCATAATTGCATTTCACGTTTCTTGTTTGGTCATGTGTCGTGAAATGTAACGTCTCTGAGTTTTAATTTTCGTCGTGGTATCCAGTTTTTACGGCCATATTTTGTTAATATACATCATTTTTTGTGTTTTAAACGAAGGTTTTTTTGTTAAAATTGGTCGTCTATTCTTATTCTTGACAATTTTTTGTTTCATTTTTCAATATACAGACGTCGGTTGTTATTTGTTAATGACGTCGTTCATTCTAACAACGACGAGGATTTACCGTCATGGTTTGCTTTTGTAAAAGGTGTCGGTTGATTTCACGACAGTTTGAAAACCGGCTACACGATGGTGAATTCCCGTCGTCTTTTGCCTTTTTTGTAGTAGTGAAAGCATCCTAGATAAAGCCATACCATAGTACACATGTGCATGAAATAATTTACAAGAAGGAATTATCAATGGAGAATCTTTCCAAACAGAAGACACAGGAAAAGTGAAATGTGCATAAGAAAGAAGCACATTCTGATCAGGTAGCCAAAGGATCAAGACCAAGCAATTCACCACATGTCATCATATGTATCGGCTTTGACAAATGCAGCATCTTAGTTGAGAGGAAATGAGAAACTTGTTTCATTGTTGGACGAGATTTCGGGTTGGAATCCAAGCATGAAAATGCTATCTTCACAATAGAGACCACTTCTCTTGCAACTTGATGCGTAGGAGGGGAAATGCGTTGGTCCAAAACATCCACAATTGGTATTTGATGGGCTAGTAATGCAGATGATGATGAGGAGGAGGAGGATGAAGAGACTGATGAGAAAGATGAGAAAAGATGTCCAGGATGCTTTCCCATAATTATTTCCAATGTGACCACACCAAAGCTATAAACATCGCAGTTCTCATTCACTTTCATTGTGTAAGCAAGCTCTGCTAAGAGAAAACCTCAGAGAAGTGGCATTATTAGTTTATAGACATAACTATGCAATGGAATTTTAACGAAACTGTACATGCATAAATCGACTTATTAGTTTATAGCTTAAGAGAAGTGAAAATATGTTTATTAGTATATTTTCTACATCAAAGAAGTGAAAATGTAATGATCAATGAAGCATTGGTCTAAAAGCAAAAGCTTAAAAAGTGCTAAATACAGAGAACAGGGAATCACAATATTACCTGGTGCCATGTAGCCATATGTGCCTGCAATGGCAGTCCAATTAGTTGAGTTTGGATTTAAAAACTTAGCAGTGCCAAAGTCTGAAACACAGGCCTCATATTCAGAGTCCAACAAAATGTTCTTGCTTGAGATGTCACAATGTACAATCGGTGGCAAGCAATCGTGGTGCATGTAAGACAAGGCATGAGCTACACCTTTAACAATATTCACCCTTTTACTCCACCCCAACTCTTTAGCTTCTTCATCTTTGATCAACATTGCGGCTAAGCTACCTCTTTCAAGATAGTCATACACCAAAAACGAGTGTCTTTTATGTGCACAGAAACCATAGAGCTTCACAATATTCCGATGTCTTATCTCACTGAGTGCCCTTACTTCATTCAAGAACTCCTTCTGAAATTCTGTCTCTCCATCCCATAGCAAATGGAGTTTCTTCACGGCCACTACGTCTCCAGATGACAAATTCACTCTGTAGACGCTTCCATGTCCTCCCTTCCCAATGCAATATGTGGAATCAAAATCTTCTGTTGCCCTTATGATTTCCTCATACATTGATTTTCCATCAAAATTTAAAACCAAAAAGGAAATTTCTCCATGCATGTGGTTTTGTTTAGTATCTTGATGCTTCTTCTTTCTTTGCACTATTACAAAGACAATTGTAAAGAAAGTAGATACAAGTACAAATACCGCTAGAAGAGAGAATATTAACTTGTGGTCTTTTTTTGAGGCATGTGCATTGCAGGGTGGTAGCAGAGCTCCAACTTTGCCACACAATCCTTTATTCCCTTTCAATCCTTTTGGCGGAGCTTCTCGAAATGCACTGATGTTAGGAAGGGTACCTTCCAAGTGATTGTAGGATATGTCAACATACAACAAGCCGCCCAGGTCTTCAAAACTTGATGGTATGGAACCCGAAAGATTGTTGTGGGAAAGATCAAGTGTCACCAAACTCTGCATACTGCCTATTTCTGATGGTATCTTACCTTCAAGTGAGTTATGACTTAAATCCAGGTCATTCAATTGAACTAACTTCCCCAACTTAAAAGGAATTGCTTCATCCAACTTGTTGTTGCTCAAATTCAAGTAGTACAATTTGAACAAGTCACCTAGAATGCTCGGAATTGACTCATTGAATTTATTTGTTGACAAGTCAAGATAATCAAGATAAGTCAATGATCCGAATTCAGAAGGTATTGAACCTGAAAGTTGATTTCCATTCAACATCAACCTCTCCAAAGAAGTCAATCTCCCGAATCCCATTGGAATCAACCCAACTAAATGATTCGAAGAAAGGTCCAGCACATGAATTTGGGTTGCGTTGACTATCTCACGTGGTATGCTACCAGTAAGGTTGTTTCCCGCAAGTCGTAGGGTTGTCAACTTTGGGCATTTTTGCCAATTGTGTGAGATTTCTCCATACAAGTTGTTATGGCTTACATCTATATATTGAAGATTCGGATAAACGCCAAAGTCTTCAGATATATTGCCTATCAATTGGTTTTGTTCAAGACGGAGTCTACGTAAGCTCATGCAGTTTTTCAAGCTTTTGGGGATTGGACCAGTCAAATAGTTTCTAAATACTGAAAAGTTTGTGAGTTTTCCACCTTGGAAAATATTTTGGGGCAAAGAACCAGATAATTTGTTTGCATTCAGCTGTAGTGTAGTCAAATTCTTGAGATTCTCTAACTCTTGGGGAATGGAGCCGGAGAGTTGGTTATTGGTTAGGGATAAGATCTCCAAGTTGCTCAAGTTAGCAAATGAGGTTGGAATTGAACCATTGAGTTGATTCACATCCAACACTAGATCTACAAGAGATTTTAAGCTCCCTATCTCCTTGGGAATCAAACCAAAAAGTTGATTGGTATCCAAGTGCAAAGTCTTTAGGTTTGTTAAGTTACCAATATTTGGAGGGATGAGACCACTTAAATTGTTTAAAGACAACTCTAGATCTACAAGAGATTTCAAGCTCCCTATCTCCTTGGGAATCAAACCAGAAAGTTGATTGGAACACAAGTACAAAGTGTTTAGGTTTATTAAGTTACCAATATTTGGAGGTATGAGACCACTTAAACTGTTGTTGCACATATCTAGATCTACAAGAGATTTCAAGTTCCCTGTCTCGTTGGGAATCAAACCAGAAAGTTGATTGGAATGCAAGTACAAAGTGTTTAGTTTTATTAAGTTACCAATATTTGGAGGGACGAGACCGCTTAAATTGTTGTCGGACATATCTAGATCTACAAGAGATTTCAAGTTCCCTATCTCCTTGGGAATATTCCCAAAAAGTGTATTGTCAGAGAGACTAAGAAATGTAAGATTTCTTAAGAGACCGATTTCTGGTGGGATTTTCTCAGACAACTGATTCTGGGAGAGATCGAGATGGTGGAGTTTGGAGAGGTAGCTGATTTGAGGTGGGATGGCATCAAAGAGTTTGTTCAAGCTGAGGTTAAGATATTCAAGATTAGGGAAGGACAAGAATGAAAACTCATGTAGCGTACCTTGAATACCACAAGTGGAAAGGTTTATCGTGCTAACACTTCCAGCTGAGTTGCATGAAACACCAGTCCAAGTGCATGGGCTTGTTCTTGGTTTTGGATTGCTGCTGGAAGAATTGGTGGCATTAATATTATGAGTGGGAGGGTTGTACCAGGTGAGGTGATTGAGGGCTTGATTTGGAAATAAGCTGGCTTTCCATTTGAGAAGAGCCGTTGCTTCAGTATGAGAAGTAGAAGTAGCAGAAGGAAAAGCAACCCAATGTGGTGATGAAACGTACAACAAGATGACAAGGCAATAAGGTAGGAAACATAGTTTAGCGAAAGTTAAAGATGTCATGGTTATTGTTTGTGTGGTATACGTATATTGTATGGGCTACCTTACTAGTTATATATAGTGTGGGTTAGTCTTTGGGGTTCAGTTGAGCATTGAAAAGTCTTTCGAATCTCATCTATAATTAGTTTTCTTTTGAGTAAAGGTCTCAGTCTTTCATTCCTCTAAATTTAAATGCCAATTTTGTATTTTCTGGATGAAATAATGAAATGAAATTGATGGAGGTGAGAGATAAACATATGCATGACATAGGTATCCCACCCAACTGAATTGTAATAAAGTATTTGTCTCAATGGTTGTTCTTACAATGGCTTGCGTCAGAGTCTTTGTCTCTCGTTCTTTATAGTTATAGTTAAATGTCAATTTTGCATTTGTTGGACTGAATTAATGAAATGAAATGGATGTAAGTGAGAGCTCATCACTAGCTATATGCTTGAATAATGCTTGGCACATTATTATTATTATTTATTATTTTTTTCTTGGTGCATGGCTATTTTCAGTTGCCTTAGGCGACTCAGAAATCAAACTCACGTGCCTTTCACGTGGCTTTACCCCTTAGTAGCATTAATGGCCCATTTTCAACTTCTTCTTTACCCCTTAGTGGCTTTACCCCTCAGAAATCAAACTCACGTGCCTTTCAGCAGAGCTATTTGTTATTTATTATTGTTTACTGATAAAATAGCAGAGCTATTTATATAAATTGTAGAGTCGTTTATTGATTTGATTTACTGTAAACCAGGAATAGGAATGCGTAATTCATGGTTTGTTTTGTCGTTTGTTGGATAAATTCATTTGATTATTGTCCTCCGATGCCACTACCGATAATTAATAGTCAACTTCATTTTTTAATTTATCAACACAAAATACATCGGTTATTTAGCTCACCATCCATCATACTCAACAAAAATCAATTAAGAAAAGCTGTATATTTGGCAAATAATAATAATGGTCTTCCCTTGGGTACTGGCTAATTTTCTTAATAACGTTATCTTCGTTTCTCATTACAAAAAAGACGAAAATTAAAGCCTTTTGATTGGGAAGGAAATTCGAATTTGGGTGCAATGGAGCGAGTTCACTGTCCTGACCAACTGGCTTATAAATTGTTTGTTTTGGCTCAATAAATACAACTTAAATGAACGGAGTACTTACAAGGATGTTAAGTTTCTGGTTGAACTGTGATGATACTTCGTTTATTAGCTCATGCCGTTGGGCTCTTGACACCAGATCACAATAGCATGCCTATATATATTATGCAATTATGATCCATACATAAAAAAAAGTAGGAAAGAGAGAAATTAATGTTCACTTAGTAGACTGTCTGATAACGTTAGATGTCTCTCCATGTACATGCATCATGCATGTTACAAATTTTTCTTTGAGAAAAAAACACTAACGATCAGATTGAAAAAATAAGATAGGAAATTGAAAGAGAAGGCTATCCCGAGCCCTTTCGTTCCTCCAGTGACAAGAGCAGTCATTCCATGAAGAGACCATCTATGATCTTTGCCATTGATATCTACCGTGGCCATCATCTCTCTCCCTCTCTCTCTCTCTCTTCAATTCATCCACGCATCCATTCACTTCTTATATAAGAAACAAAGGCAATGTCAATACTGACTGCTTTTATGTGGCAAATTCCCAGTTTGCTTCTGCATGGGTAGTAGACAGAAATAAGACATTTCAAAAGATAATTGCGACCATAATTAAGACATTTCAAAAGACAACTTTGGACCATAAGACATTTCAAAAGATAATTGGAACCATAATTAGGACATTTCAAAAGACAACTTTGGACCATAAGACATTTCAAAAGATAATTGGAACCATAATTAGGACATTTCAAAAGACAACTTTGGACCATAAGACATTTCAAAAGATAATTGGAACCATAATTAGGACATTTCAAAAGACAACTTTGGACCATAAGACATTTCAAAAGATAATTGGAACCATAATTAGGACATTTCAAAAGACAACTTTGGACCATAAGACATTTCAAAAGATAATTGGAACCATAATTAGGACATTTCAAAAGACAACTTTGGACCATAAGACATTTCAAAAGATAATTGGAACCATAATTAGGACATTTCAAAAGACAACTTTGGACCATAAGACATTTCAAAAGATAATTGGAACCATAATTAGGACATTTCAAAAGACAACTTTGGACCATAAGACATTTCAAAAGATAATTGGGAACTTTATTAATCCATTGATGTCATGTCACCTTAGTTTCACATAAAATTAAAGCACAAGCACTCGGGTATTAGATCCTTTAGATGGATCAGAATCAGATGGTATTTCTTTGACCTCAAAGAAGAATAGAAGAACAAAGAAAAAAGAACTCAAGCGTGGCTCTCCTATTAGCAAACAAATAATACAACTATTTCCAAGTCATGCTCTTTGGAAGAGGAATCCATGAATGCTAATTACTAATTAGTGATAAAACACCACATCACAATGTTGATGTAAGTGGCTCGATACAAGCCATGATGTGTAAGTCCCACATCGGAGAATAAAACAATAATATATCGTTCAAATATATAGGTGGTCCACTCCTAATTGCACCGATGCCTTTTGTGATGAAACCTCACACCTAGAGGTTTATTGAGCCTTCTCCCTCTTAGATGGTTAAGGTGGGAAGGGACAATATCGATGCATGATTTGAACAGGTAATAGACTCCTATTACGCCTGTTGCTACAATACATAAATTGAACCAGTGATTTGAAACCCCTTCTCTCCCATTGGCTAAAGCAGTCATTAAGTTCAAGAAGTACGTATGGTTCCGCCTAGCCCTCCCAATTCTACCACTAATATTCTTAAGATTTTGCATAAATTGGTGAAATTAAATATGTACCCAGAGTTCTAAAACAGAGGAAAACAGGGGAATAATTTAAGGAAACGTTGCATTTGCATTGCCCTCACAATATTTTCTTTTAACGCAAAAAGGATATCCAGAATACCTAACAACTAAGTAAAAATATCATGTATTTTCAATATTTCAAATAAAACAAGATAATAAAATAAAATAAACAAATTGATTTATTTTGGCTGATGAACACATGACTCCATTGTCCAAGATATACTACCGTACTGGTGTTGTAGCTAGCATGAAATGCAAGGCATGGTCTTAAATATTCAAACTCTACTTTGCAAATCAAAATAAATTCAAGTACAAACAGATCTGCTCTGAGACAGATGGCCTCACTCTCACTCACTCCCTGGTTCCGATAGATATTCTTGGCGCCCCTCCTCTTATCTGAAACTGTTCACTCAAGATGT
>NW_018921950.1:0-10340 GCF_002207925.1 Prunus avium
AAAAGAAGGTAACAGACACTGAAAGAGGCCACGGTTGCTTCAACATCTTCCTCATATTGATCATGTTATTGTACACAAGCGCTGGCTCCTCGACGGCACAGAATTTGAATTGCCAGTGGTTCCTAAAGTACTTGTTCTACCACAAAGAGTAGAGAACAATCCATTTTCAACAACCAGAAGCATGTGCATAGATGAATTATTGACCACATGTTTTTGGGGTAGATTCCATTTTTTTTGGTCAATGTTTGGTTTCAAAGAAACCAAAACGGGATAGATTGCAAACTGAGCCAGAAATACACGAACCAGGTAGAAGCAGCTAGACCTCAGTTCAAGGCTAGAACCAAGCTTCTTACCCAGTCAAATTAAAAAGAACAACAAAAGCCAAGAAACAAAAAGAAAACCCGTAAAACAGGAAGCTGAGAAATGCCGCACCCCCAATAACCAATTGGCAAGGCACCCAACGCAAGACCAAAACCACCAGAGAAGTCACAGAAACCAAAGAACCGAGAGGGAAATGGTGATGGATACGCCATCACAGCTACAGAGAGCGCTACCATAATCCGAGAGGTAAGTGCCAAATGCACTTTAAAAGCATCCTCAACAGCAATAGTATTACTGAGGAGAGACGCTCCAGAACGTAACACGGTGGAGAAGATCCAACATCGAGACAAAGCCGCAAGGAATCGGAGGAGAACATTCACAGTAGGAAACAAAGACAATCAACATTATCTTTGAGTGTCCTTGTTTAATCACAATACGTGGCATTTGTTTTATCAAACCGTCATAAATTTTTTAATTTATATTATTTCACTAATTTCATTAATTAATTTCAAAAAACTTAGTAATTTAGGAATCAAGCATATTGATCCACACAAAAATCCAATTAATTTTATATTATTTCCCGTTTAGTCTAACCCCAAAAAAAATCCAAGTAATTCAAGGATCAAGCATATTGATCCACAAGGACTCTTTTCATTGAAGAACTCTTGCCATCGCCGCCGTCCTTTTGCACCCAGCAACCCAATTCTTTTAGATAAACAGATCTGCATGACAATTCCAAAATGGTAGATTCATGGACTTCTTGTGGCTGTCAAAGGCCAGCCACCACCGCCGTCAGTATGACCATTCTTAGCCCTCAGTTCTAGGATCTCCAACTCTTTGGAAGGACTCACCACTACCTCACACAACGATGAGTCATTGATTGCAGACTTTGCCACACCAGTGGAGCCTTGTGCCCGTTTACGCCCCCCTTTAGCACCAGCTCTAACCCCCACGGTTCCTCTAGTGAGTTTTAGAGAGCAGCCTGAGCTAAGTGACGGAAGAAATTTTTTCCTTTTTGACGAGGGGTTGCCACCTTCAAGACTAAATTTCTTCTTACTACGTTTCTGTTGTGGAGGCTGCTCCTTCTCACTTGTGGGATCAGATTCAGTAATCAAGGATGTTGGCTTGTGGAGTGCGACAGCTTTCACAGCCGCATGAAGAATCTCTGACTCACCATCATGGGTAGGGTCTTTTCTGACACAAGCCAAGGAATTTGCAGGGCCCAATAAAGGGTTGGTATTGAGGGCTTCAGAATTTGTTTCAATTGGCACGCCTAGAGTTTCCTCTACACGTCCTATAGCTGGAGCACTAGGGGAAAAGGCATGCGTAATAGTGGCCATTGAATTTGAAAAAGGTTCATTTACGACAGGATGTAAACCCATCACTCCATTGGGAACCGTGCCAGCGTGCTGTCCCCCATCCAAATTCAAGTGGTCAGCATTGTCGAGTCTGTTCGCGCGTGCAATCCCAACAGGTCGGAGAGAAACGGCTGACTGCCATGGAACCAGGTTCGGACGGTGACAAACATCTTCCGCAGTCCTCCGCTTCCCCGGTAATTCCTTCTCTACCAACTGAGAAAAAGGTGGGCTGCGAAGGTGACTTACAGGGAAAAGTGGAGAGGGCCCCCGAGTGGCTCTCACCGCCAGCTCCGCATCATACTTCATCCCTTCGTGAGCAACAACTGTGCCCAGAGTACGAACACAAGGTTTACCCAGGAGATTTGCATGGCCAAGTCTGCCACAACGGAAGCAGAATCGCCTCAGTCCCTCATATTTCAGGTTGATCCAAGTTCCTTTATTCTTTACATGTAAGAGAGTAAATATCCTCATAGTCATAACCACTCCAATCTCACCCTGAAAAGTTCATACAATAAACTTTTGCTTGAAAGTTAATTCCAAACTCCAAACATTGTAATTTAACAGGTGGATTTGTACACCAATTAGTTCTTAGAATAGTTGTATTTCTTTTACTAATGTTTGAAGAAGTTTGGACGGGTTGGGTAAGGTGGTGATATAAGTGGCGATGGGGTGGGGTAGGCTAATGGTAACGGTGGTGATGTCATATGTCATTTTTGGAGGTCGAATATCAATGGAAGTACTATCAACTGATGTGGTGATACCATACTATTCTATAATTTTTCCAATGTTTGGGCACATTTGTTTCATAGTGGTGGGGATATTAGAAAATTAAGGCTTGCATTAATTGCACTTTTTTCATGACCATCTTATCTCTTTAACAATTTATCCCCGTCATCAAACCAAGGGGAATCCCATGAGCTTGTATCCAGTAGGTTGCTTTATTTGGATGAATTTCTGCTAGTGTAGAGCTTTGTGGCCATGGCTGGATGGAGAAAATGTCGTCGTTGACATGCCAGGGACCTTTCTCAATAAGCTTTTTAGCCACCACAATAGATGCAGCAGTAATAATATATACATTGGGACTGGCCCATGCAATCTTGACATCGTCCGAGCGTACGATGTTTCGCCACTCACGTTGGAGGGCATTCTTCACTCCACCGATCTGAGGTTCTTTCTCAGTGATGAGGAAGCCGGTATTTAGTGAGATACAAAGGCAATGAATTGTTAATTAGCTAATTTCGCTGACAAAAGCTAGATGGGACTTTTTCCCTAGGCGGAGAATAGGAGTCTTACTGTAGCTAGCCAAAAATGACCTCTCCATCGCCTGAAGCCAAACCCAGCATCTCCGCCGCCCCATCCTTCTTCTTCCTCCTCCCACCCACACACCAAAGTTCTACTCTATCTCTCTCCCACGGCCTCCATCACCTCTGACGGAACTCAGCCATTTCCGATTCGGCTGCAAACTTCCCCCACGGCCTTTTTCTCTCGCCTCTGTTTCTTCACATCCCTCTGTCCTTCTTCTTCCTTATGGCCTACTGATTTAATCTTTTGCTTCATTTCTTTGCTGGTGGGGGTAGTTCTCTGCGACCCAACCAGACTCTCTACGGTTTCACCCTTGGTGTTTTCTTTCCTTCCCTTTGAGTTTGGCTCGATGGACATGGACTTGGGGCTCTGCTTTGCGATTTTGTCCCTCAGCTTTTATGGCTCGAGCTTGTTAGCTTTGCTGCTGTGAGCTTCTCTTTCTCTCTATGACCATGGAGAGTGAGTTGGAAGTTGCAGATCAGTTTACCATTCACCTTGAAAACAACCTGGGCTTGACAGAAGACAGGTGGGGGTAGATTCCATTAATTAGCATTGATGTTAAGGATGTTGATGTATGTGGAATATTTCCAGTCAGATTTCAAGTCACACATTGACAACCTCAGCATTAAGACAACGTTGACTGACTTCAGAGGTTTTGTATATATTATTACTTCTTTTCTCCTTTCCAAGTTGCATGATCAGATGGCTGCCACTTTTCTAATTTCCCACGTGCAGTGGGCTCAATGCTTTGACAAGTGACATCCACATTGAATATTGTTATTATTATATTGAGCAGTTTAATTTAGAGTTTGAAATATTTATCTACAATTCTTGATACTCATCTCATGGCTTTTCCAATTTAAATACTTTTTCTTGTTCACAATATCAAAGAGATGGAGTGGACTCACAATAAAGCTATGAAAATTTAACTAAACTTCTTATAATATTCTAAGAACTTTTTTTATTTTTTTATACAAGCGATATTAAAAGATGGAAGAATTGAACTTAGAAACCTCAGGTGAGAAGAATACAACCATTTAATTTCCTTGACAATTTCTGTATGAGAATCCGACGACCGTACTATGTTTTTCATGGGGACACAATAAATTTCAGAAAAGTATACGTTAATTTTTCGAAAGAAGAAAAAAAGAACTATTGTGGAATTGAACCGCAAGGGAAAATAACAGTTGGAAATTTATTTCTTTGACAATTCTGTATGTGACAGGAGGCCTACATATCTTTTGATTTTGTGGATGAGAATCTGACGACCGTACTATTATCTTCTTTCGTGGGGACACAATAAATTTCAGAAAAGTACACGTGGATTTTTCGAAAGAAGAAAAAAAATACTATGGTGTAATTTTCAAAAAATGGGGCTAACCAACCACTCTGGATGGTGAAGGCCTATCTGCAAGTTGAATCAGTCAAAGGTGATGAATGGCTGAGCATTTTGATGATGTGGAAACTGCCCTTGAAGCAAGAAGCAGCAAATTGGTATGAGCAGATGGCGGCTAGCTTCTCCCGCTGATTCTGAAACTCATCATCTCTCTCTCTCTCCTAACAATATGAGAGTGAAAGGGAGGTTTCTCTGAGGTTTCTCTGTAAATCTGGGTGCTTGTACCATCATTGAGGCTGAGCTATGGGGTCTCTTTTGGGGGCTTAGATTGGCTTGGGACGCTGGTTACCGTGATGTGGAGATTGAATGCGACTCTAGTGCTGCTGTAACTCTTCTTTCCTCTCCTACAGCTCTAACTCACCCTCTTTACAGCGTCATTTCCTGCTGCAAAATGAAGATCCATGATTCCTGGTGTTGTGCTTTTAAACATATATACCGTGAACAAAACGTAGCTGCTGATGCCTTGGCTACCAGAAGTCACAATCTTGAACCTGGTCTTCATGTCTACGATGAGGTTCCAGTTTTCCTGGAAAATATTCTTGCTGCTGATGCTAGGGGTGCTGTAAGGCCCCGCTCTTTTGGTTTGTAGTTTGTTTGTTTTGGGCTTTTAGCCCCCCTTTTACCCAAAAAAAAAAGCTATTATTTCTTTCTTGGGTACACAAGCGATAGTCTCTGAACTAATTTAAACTAATGTAATCTACACGGAAAGGGATTTGAATTTGGGTGGAAGGGGTAAGCTCGCCGTCCTAACCAATTAGCCTAACCCACATTTGCAGATGTATACAAATACAATGATATAGTCCAAACTACTCTAAATCTAAACTACTATATTACCTTCCTTTCATAGCCAATATGACTTTTTCCCTTGAAACTAATTATGTCTTACCTACAATCCATCATTTTATTTTTCTATAAATAAAACTCAATTTTTATAATTAAAACCTGATGGTTGGATTCGACTCATCAATTTACCTAATTAAACTTAAAATCTAATTTATTGACCACTAGTGGGCTAATTGAGCCACTCAAGTGGGTCTTTATTTTTTTGAGAGCAATATGATTGGCATGGTTGTTTTATATCAATCTCCACTTTGTGAAGAAATCGAATTGAGAATGAATTCGAATGTGAAAGGGTTTAGAGTTTAGGGAAATCAGAACCAAATATTCCTCCAGTAAAAGTGTTTGCTAAATGTTTTCTTTAACATTGTCACCAAAACATTGTCAAGTAACCTCAAAGACTTGGAAATTCACATTTTTCTTGTGATGAGGGTTTTTATCCTCTATGATGTTGATTCAATAATTTCGTGTTGGTGTGCACCTGAGTTAAGCGTATAAACTAATGTAGTGTACTTATCTCTTTAAACTCGATTCCTCTTATTGTGCATTAGAATAATTTAGAATATTATTTGTTTTAAAAAAAATATCATGGTTGGTTAGTTTGTAGTGTCCATCATAGTCCCTAAGAGCAACTCCACCCATTTGCCCATTGTCATGGCAAGGGGGGCTAGGGCAGCCACTATTCACGTGAATAATGGTTGCCCTTGCAAATAGTATATTTTGTGTTTCCACCCGTTGTCATGGCTAAGGGCAATTACTATTCATTTTTTTGTTTTTTTCACAAATTTTTTTACCTCAATAATTAATTTGGATAATATTTTCGGATAAGATTTTTGGGTTCGTACATGTCAATATTTATTATAAAATTCATATCTCAATCGGATAAAATTTTGGTATTTATAGAAAAAAAAAAATCAGTAATTTTTTTAAAAAAAAATTCGATTTTTTTTCATATTTTTATTGCACAAAAATTGGCTGCCGTTGGATTGGAGAAAAAAATTTGATCGGAGAGCTCAGAGCACGACACGTGGACTTTAGTGGCACTGTAGCGGCACTGTAGCACACGAGCACTGTAGCGCGTACTGTAGCGCTGGCGTCATCCTGACGTCACCCCAAACCGAGTTTTGGACCTCGGGCTGAACTGGCCTTCGGGCCAGCCCGACTTGCTGGGACCCGCACCTTGCCCGGGCTTGGGCTCACCGCTGGAAACTGCTTTTTTTGGTTTTCTCCCCCCAACCTTGGGCTAGGCTGATGGCTGGAACTGCTCTTAGAGCTCCATCGGAGAAGATGTAGCAGAAAAGAAAAAATAAATTATATTTATAATAAATATAAATAAATAAAACTCAACTCTTTAGAGCAACTCCACCCATTTGCCCCTTGTCATGGCAAGGGGGGCGCTAGGGCAGCCACTATTCACGTGAATAGTAGTTGCCCTTGCAAATAGTATATTTTGTGTTTCCACCCGTTGCCATGGCTAAGGGCAACTACTATTCATTTTTTTGTTTTTTTCACAAATTTTTATGTAATGATTGATTTTCAAGTTTATAAAAAATAAAATAAAAAAAGAGATGGATTCAATTGCCATATAAACCATAGGAGTAGGATTGCTTTTGCTATATTTGAAACTACAAGGATTAAAATGAAATTGAGTCAAAATTATAAGTACCAAAAATATACTGTTGATAGAAACCTTCTTTTTACCCAACAAAATTGAACGAAACCCATCTTTTATTATCTTCTCGCATTTCTAAGGCAACACTGAGTCAGAGAAGGACATAGCTCACTGCCCTGAGGTTCTGATCTCTCTCTTAGCTATTTGTTAATCATTCAGAGCTCTTTCTCTCTATTTGTATGATTCAGCTCTCTTCCCCTGATTTATGTTTCCTTTTCTGAAATTTAATGGAATTGATGATCTGGGTTTTGTTTTCAGAGAGGAATTTGTGATTAGATTTGGGGTTTTGTATAAACTGCGCAATTTTGGTGTTTCTCGGGAATTATTTGGGAAATTTGTGATTAGATTTTGGATTCTGGGTCAACTTGGCCTTTTTCCTGATCTTGAATGTGTTTTGAATCTGACTTGATCTGCTTGTATGCAAACAAAGTTCTCTTTTTTCTCTATGGATGTAATGTTAGGGTTCTCAGTGCTCAGAGCTCAGAGCTCTGGTTGATTGTGGAGAAATTTAGGAGGAAAATGAAAATGATATGATACCACAATGCAAATATTGACTAAGAAGCTGGTTTGGTTTGACTTCTTTATCCTGATTAGAACCTTAGTGTGTGTGTGTGTCTAAATGAAAACATAGGTTAAAGTTTTTAACTTGGCCCTTGTATGACTCTTTTTTTCTTCCTCTGAGTTGCATAATATTTTTTATTATCAAGAATTGTTATTTTATGTTGAGACTAAGACAGACAAAGTCTTTTTGTAGATTAAAATTCAATTGATTGCGATAATTGAAATGAAGAAAGAAGGAAATGAGGAAACAAGTATGGAGGCAGTGAAGAAGTTCTTGGAGAAAGAAGGTGAAATGGCAATCACCATGGATGGGCTGCCAGAGAGGTTCTTTTAGCCCTTTATCATGAAGGGCATTCAAGTCGATCTCCTTGAACCCGGTCGTATTGTTTGCTCCTTCAAAGTACCCCCTCGTTTGCTGAATGGAGGCAATTTTATGCATGGTGGAGCCACAGCAACCCTTGTGGATTTGATAGGGTCAGCTGCAATCCTCACCGTCGGAACTCCCACCAGAGTTTCAGTGGAGATCAACGTTTCATACTTGGATTCTGCTTACCCTGGTGAGGAAGTTGAGGTTGAGGCCAAGGCTTTACGAGTTGGGAAGGCTGTTGGTGTTGTCAGTGTTGAGTTAAGGAAGAAGAAGACATGCAAAATTATAGCTCAGGGCCGTCATACCAAGTATCTTGCTCTTGCTAGCAAACTCTGAACAGCTTGGAAGCTGGAACCAAGACCCAAGACACAATTCAGTTTGTGTTCTATGTAAAGATTTTTCCACATTGAATAAAATTTCTTTTGACTGAATTATATATGTTCACAGTTTGAGATGCAAATCAATGATCAATTGAAATTTTCCTCAGACTTGTATAGAATATTGAGAAGCCTATTGGTGTTGTCAGTGTTGAATTTAGGAAGAAGAAAACAGGGGAAACATCGTTGTCAAACTGGTGCTTCTCCCTACACTCAATAAACTGTGAACAACTTTAAACCAACATTTCAGTGTTCCAATTTACAAATTTTGCTCATGGTTATAGTTCAAAGAGTTTCACATGCAAACAATGCTCAATAGCATCTCTCCTCAGACCGATTCCAATTCGAAAAAGTTGTTAAAAACCAGAAGATTCGATTGCTTAACCTTTAGATTGTAACATGATACAGCTGGTTCATGAAAAAATAATCTAAATCAAGAAAAAAAAAAGTTGATTATTTAAGTCAATTCTTCAAAATCGCATTCCTCATCATAATTGCATTCATCATCGTAATTGTATCCATTATATTTGTCATTTGCAACATATGAATCGTCATCTTGGCCTGTCTGGCTTCAGCCTCTTCACCGTAACCATTACTTTCATGCTCAAACTCATCATCACGACTGTTCTTCTCATTTGACAGTTGCATATCACAAAGACTGCCACAATTAGACTTTGTGCCTTCATGAAATGCAGGTGCATAACCCTGATTTTACACATGAAGAAAAAGATCATATGAAACAAATTCGGTATCTATTAAAGTTCAGGCAATTACTCGCAGAGAGATACCTCCATTTTCTAAAACCTTCCAGGATTTTTAACTAGGAACTACATTGCAAAATCATTATAAAATGACAACCAAAAAAAAAAAACTTTGAACCATATAACTGCCCCATTAACTGCCCAATTAGTTAACTGATCATTCTAGTAAACCACCAGACTGATTTTCAGATATCACAGTTTCATGTCTTAATCCATGCTCAATAATAACACACCATCTTCCAAAGATTATTCTTTTATGTATTAAGTTCTATCCTGGAGTAGTTTGTGACACTTGGATATACCTTTATTCCATTAAACAGGAATTTGGTGTCTGCACACTAACCAGACATTAAGAAAACAAAAAAAAATATTGAACAAGTAACATCATTTGACAATCGAAATTAAACGTGCCATTAGATTTGATTGGCTTTTAGTCGCTTGTGGTCTGTGCATCAGTGAACAAGACCTTGGATGTTGACAGAACATGATATGGGATTTGCAAAGCATGAATAAAGCAAAATTGATTCTAAAATAAGACATATAAAAGATGCTTACAAGCTCTTCATTTAATTTATCCAAAGCTTCATAGTTGATTTTTGAACTCAGCCTCTGCAAGAACAAAATGTCACAATAGTATCTGTTAAATAAATTATAAGTAGGACAATCAACATTGCAGGAAAATTTAAGCACCGAAAATCCCATAAAACAGTTTATTATTAACTTACATTCTTAGAATCCATCACAATAGAAACTTTGACAGCCTTTTCTGGCATTTTAGCAGGAGCAGCTTTCTTGGCCATTCTGGCTCGTTTTCTACTCTTTCCCTACCAATTTTATAGTTGCATATAGAGATCAATACATAAGACTCAATGCTGGCAGTAAAACATACACAAATAGTCGAAAGATCAAAAAATACGTCAAATGCAAATAAGATTGAAGTGAAAACTTTCAACACAGTTATGCAGTGTGTGACTCAAATAACAGCTCAGAACTAGGCAAGAATTCTAAGCTGGATGAGACTTCCAAGCCTATGCTTCATATCACAATGCACATATGACATGCAGCAAACATAAACTCAATTACCAGAAACGAGGTCAGTTTTAAAAGTGAAGAACTCCTGCACAATGACAGAGCTAAGGAGAATGAAGAGGCAAATAATGCAGGGGTTGATAATCATGATTAACTACATAACCTCAATGATTTTCAATCTAAAGACTCAAAAGCCAAAAATATAGACAACAAATAAAAAGAAACCATGGAACAAACAGAAACTGAGAAAGCCCTTAGCATTGCACCGAATCCTTGTAAACACGCATATGATAAAATTTATGGATTTCCAAAGGCATTACCTTATCATAGTCCTTGTTCATTGCTTCATAAATCATTCT
>NW_018921951.1:0-76372 GCF_002207925.1 Prunus avium
TTATTGATTCTTGCATGGGAGCATATTAATTATAACAAATAATATTTGAGAAATTTTGTTAATATTATAGGTCAAAAAGGTTTGCCCTTTCCCACATATATATAGAATTTGTCTAAAACCGAACGGGTTTGCCTGTCCACATACAAATGTTTACTTCAATGAGTTCAATCAAGCACTTTAGAAGTCCAATTATTTATTTATTTGTTTGTTTTTTTTGGCCGAATCCAATTCTTTTTTGGGTCTCAACTTATTATATCTCTCATTGTGTTTGATTAGAATAGGCAATCTATATTAAACGAAATTCTTAGGTTCTTTTTCTCTTTTTATAAATCCGAGTAATATTACAAAAATAAATAGACGATCAAATATATTGAGATATAATGCGTGGTGAATCTCACAATAAAATCCCATAAATAAAATTTATTTATAAATTCCGCAATTGAAACATTATATATGATTTAGTGAAATATTGATTTACTCAAATGGGATAACATAAGAAATTAAAGAATTAACAAATGTCATCACGACCCCCAAGCCCTCCGCATACGTTTCGGTCAAGTCATTAATTATCCATGAGTATGCAAACAATTTCTTGTCTAGAGATTGGATGTGGAACGCTATTCACGCAAGAATTACCAATATTCTTTAGTGGAGACGACTGGAAAGCAAAAAAGTCAATGTTGCTTTGCTTATCTCTTGCAGCTTTTGATGCTTGTTTTGATGATGGATGGATATATAGAAGCCAGAAGTTGCACCCATGCTCGAATTAATTAAACAAGCCAACTACAATATTGTACGAGCACAGCTTGGCTCCTTAAAAATAAAGATCAGGAGCGCTCTTCCTCAGTCTTAAGGAGCCAAGCTTTTCCCACAACGTACGTTAAAACTTTTTTTTCTTTCTTACTTTCTAATTAGGGTTTAGAAAATATCCAAACTGAATTAGGGTTTCTATTAATTAGCTAGTCACAAAAAGCTAGTAACATATGGACAAGATATGAGAGGCTCAAAATAGTTGTAAGAACTGATCGAGTCCTTTTATTATATCAACTCCATAATTAGTACACAGCTTTGCAAAAGGATCTTCTAGAGACCGTCATAATTTTAATCTACTGAACAAAAACCCTAGAAAAACATAGAGAGAATAGATCAGAGAAGAAAAACGGCGGATCGATGGATGCCCCTATTACATAATTAAGTGATGAGACTCTATTAATTAAAGTAATTAATCATAGCCATCCTTCCTTCTATTGCGAAAGTAAGCTCCTGATCACAGCAGCTTGGGCACTGTCAGTTGTTGCCAAAAGCTCAGACAGCCTCTCACTTAGATCATCCACTTCCCTGTGCAAGCTTCTTATATAGTTGCACGTTTCCTGTAGCACCGTGGCTGCTGAAACCTGGGTCCATATATATAATTCATTTTTATTAATTGAAAAGTATTTATATATATCTGTTATTTTCTTTTAACTTCTTCCAAAAATTGGTGGAACTTTTGCTAAGAATTAAATTAAGAGAGAAATAGATGGAACAACTATATATGAAAACGCGCCCCACAATCAAATCAATCTCTACTCTCTCTCTTCTTTTTTTTCCTGATCAAAATAGTAAAATATATAGGGAATTAACTAAAATATTGTAGCGGCTGCTTTCAATTACAAACTACTTGACTCATTAGCATCATTATTTGCTTTACCTTTTTGCTTTTCTTTATATGGAAAGAAACCACTTAATTCTGAATTTTTTAATTATATTAAGTCTGTTTTCCCTCTTTTGATAGAGATCTCATATGAAAGAGAAGCCAAACCTTAGAGAAAAAAAAATGATGAAATAGATAGATATATGTACCTTGTCAGAACGTCTACTATTACGAATCTCGGGAAGAAGCTGTTGCAACTTCGAAACGAGATCATTAATCTGATCGTCCGAGATTCTTGCACCACCTGATTGCCTAGATCTTGACCTTCGGCTGGACATGTTCTTAAGTATAAGATGTAAATGGAGTCTAAAATACTCAAAGAGCAAGAAAGTTAGTGATGACACTCAAAGGGACAAATGAGAAGGAATTTATAAGTGTCCGGGCTTCTAAGTGCATGAATATCAGCAACAATCAAAAGGTGGATATTCAATTTTAGAAAGCGAGGAAAGAGAGAAAATCGTGAAGACAAGTTATGGAGCTAAGTCCTTGGTGCTTTGAAAATGAACATGTGAGAGAGAGAGAGAGAGAGAGAGAGAGATGGGTTAGGTGCAGTACAAAAACAGAGCTGTGGGATGTTGGGTAATGTTGAAGACAATTGCATGAGAGAAAGGGGTGGGTTAAGTCTGTATTTATATAGGGTTTTGAAGAGAGAGAGAGAGAGAGAGAGAGAGAGAGAGAGAGAATATATCAACGCATCAAGTTGCTAGAGATACGCCATAATGTCCTTGCATCTTGTGTTTTCCAAAATAATTTCCAAATTGGGCTTTGGATCTCTCAAGTGAACTCTCTGCCTCCTCGTGTGTGAGAGGTCAATCAAAAGACTCAACTCAAGAGAGAGAGGTAGAGGTGCACGAAATTAATCCAATCTACATCCAATCCCAAGGTTTTTTTTTGTTTTTTTTTTGTTTTTTCAGTATGTGAAAAATAGAAAATGTAGAGAAAAAAAACATATATTATATATAAATATATCTCACAGGGTGTGTTTGGATGGAATCAGTTTTTATGGTGTGTGTGAGCGTGATTGAGGAACAGCCAAAAGTAGGGCTACGTGAGGAAGGGTCCAAGTGTTGACCAGTCAGAGTGATGAACACACCATGTTCTTGCTCCAGGCAGATGACATATCGCCACGTGTCATCACTGAAACCTAAGAGTTACACCGACTCGGCTCCTGGGCGCATTGTGATTCAATGATCAGTTTTTATATGTTAGTGTTATATAGTCATATTTTATATAATAAAAATTTGTGGTGAGATCACACTGTGCACTGGGGCCACCGATCTCCTAGTTATACTAGTTGATGCAAAATATGCCAAGTTAAGCGACTAATTATGTTCATACTGCGGTATGATTGGATTGAATTGGAAAAGTTAGAGGAAATTAAAGTAGAGGTGAATGATTGGCATTTTGCGGGGATTAAGATGGATAACTTATAAGGTGTTGATATAGGGAGTTATCCTAGCTATCCAATCCAATCCTAAACACCAAACGAGCCCTCAAGTTTCAAGTTTCTAGTTATTGAAAAGATTTCGATTTCTTCTTCTTTCTTTATTCTTCTAATATTGGTATGATTTCATTTCTTTGCAAAAACAAACTTGTTCATGCAACTGTTGTAACCATATATATGAAATCATGAATTTTGGTTGTATAATATAGTATCTAATGATTTTGATGATCTTGTTGATGATGATGACATGCTGTTCTAGTCACTTGTTGTGGAATCTTAATTTAATTATATATTCATATATATAGTACATCCATAACCAAACAAATAATACAGTTTGATGAGAGAATAAAGATCTAGCTAATTCATAGTAATTTTTGAATATTTATAGATACAAGATGAACATGATTTTCCAGAGCACGTGCTTGTCATGATCCAGTCCAATTAAGTATACATAAAAAAAAAATTGTAAAATAAATAGATTTACTATTTATTGTCTATAAATATAAAATATATATGAAACTTGGGAAGACTTTGATCTTATTGGCCATCAACATGGATGGTCCTGATCCTTTGTACACTGAAAAAAATAATTCTCTAAATTAATGAAACGTATCATGTCACAAAAATTGGTTCCTGCAGGGTCTGTTTGACCAACGATTTATTCAACATTATTTCTGCTTGCTGCGTAGTATATATGCAGAAGCATTTAAAACCCTGATACTAGTGGTCCCTTGTACAATTTTTTACTCTAGAATATTACAGAATAGTTTCCAAACGGAGTTCATTTGAGGAACTAGTAGTTAATTACATTTTGCATAAGTTGGTTAATTAACTACAACTCTAAATTAATGATCACAACCCCCTTGTAATTTGTGAAATGTAAAACCCCAAGTAATGCCTTTTGATTACTATAGAAAACCTCGTTATAAGCTACTGATACACTTGTGGTCTGTATTCATGTTAGCCACAGATTACCTATGAGACCAAAGGGTGTTGACTAGGTAAATGTCTACCGTTAATTTGCCGTGGCTAGGCAAACCGTGGCCTTAGCCCCTTTTTCTAGTAGTGTGTTTTGTTTAACGAGGCCTAAGAATTGAGGGGTACACAAAGTTGAGCTATCAATAAAATGAGAGTTGGACAACAACGTTAAGAAAGGAGGATGAGAGTCGAACTTTGAAACTCCTCCGAAACTCACTAAAACGCAAATCAAAAATTAACTTTTCACATGAGAATTAGATGTAAAACTAAGCAAATTTATCGGCATCCATGTTTGTCCACCAAACAAAACTCCTGAAGTATCTAAATAAAGATATGACAAAAAGGGAATATATAAACATCAAGACAGAAAGAAGCAAACAGCAATGATCGATGCAGCTGCTTGATTAAATGATTAAAGTTTAGGTGGAAGTTTTATAATATATGCTTGGTGGGAATTTAAACCAGTGAAGAGGGGGGGCCAGGGGGCTCAGCGTGCATCTCGCAGGCACATGACCTTGAGATCCAATGGACAGCGAGGACTGCGATTCCAATGGGCTGGTTTTTTCAGATTGAGCTTAGAAAGAGTTCAGTTTTTGAGACTCCAAGAAAGATATATAACGATACACTTAGTCTCTCTCTCTCTCTCCCTCTCTCTCTCTCTCTCAGCATATGCTTTGTAGTCTGGACTCTGTACAATCTCATATTATTATATTATTATTAACATAATTTAAACACATTTATCTGCAAGCGAGCTTCATGTTGATGTACTTTTTCATGCACGTATTATTTAATTCACTTAGATAATACATTATATTAATTCATCAAAGTCTCACTCTCCGATTAGGTCGGTGAGATTAGCTTAAATTATGTATGTGTTTAAGGCTAGCTAGCTAAACGATCAGCTTTTAACTGTCCAAGTTAACTGATTAACTTACCGACCAGATGCTCTTAACGATATAATTAATTAACAATTAGTGATTTAGTACGTGTGATTAGCGAAGCACATTCTACATATATATCTATGCTAATTGCAATTGGCAAGTGAGCACACATATTATATATAAACCTTAATTTGCTAGTTGTCCACATATACGTCAACCGACAATACCATCTCAGAACTATCGTAATTCATGATGTCATAACATTATAATATGTCATATTGAAATGAACTTATTGTTAAAAACCTATATATTTACAACAATAGAGTAATATATATATCAACTATAAATAATGGAAATCTTGAGAGATTCTTATTATCTTTAATCAACCGTGAGGATGATGAGATGAATTTTACTTTAGTTCCAACGTTAATTAGCTAATAAATTGAAGAGATCCATGAATAAGTAATCGACGTCTTTGCATATAGTCAAGAGATTCAAGATTTAGTGTAGAGACTTCTCGACTTATATTATCTACAACCCTACTAACAACATTTACCCATTTCAGTATGTTTGGCATTGCTTGGCTTTCTAACTTGAATATTGTTACATGATTTGATCTCACATGATTGAGAGTTTTTTTTTTTTTTAAGGATCTTTCTTATTGAGAGGGGGGATAATACATTAAATTCACACACACAATACGGATGCTGGGAGTCGAACTTAGAACCTTGTCTGAATGAGCAATTATTCCAAACCACTACACTAATAAGTCCTTTGCACATGATTGAGAGTTTTTTTTTTTTTTAAGGATCTTTCTTATTGAGAGGGGGGATAATACATTAAATTCACACACACAATACGGATGCTGGGAGTCGAACTTAGAACCTTGTCTGAATGAGCAATTATTCCAAACCACTACACTAATAAGTCCTTTGCACATGATTGAGAGTTTAATAGTAGAACTAAACATCAAATAATTTAGGGCTTCTTATATCTAGGTTCATTTTCATAAAGATGTAATGGATGCAGTTTACATGCTCTCCCTTTTAACTACAGTCCAGCAATCATGTCTCTTGCCAAATACACAATTAGTATGTCCACAATTTTTAATGAATTTACAGTATATACCACTATCAGAAATGTGGATATGATCATATAATATGAAGTTTTACTAGATGCATGATAATATGGATATGAAAAAGGAAGGTTAGAGGGAAGAGTTGAAAAACAGTTGCACGTGTAGGACTTAATTAAAAGAAGCATCTTCTCTTATTTCCATGCATTGAGGGAAGAAAACAATTATGTTCTATTAATAATCAAAATCAAATACCCACGTACAAACAAAAGTCTAGACCATTTTAAGTGACTAGGTCCAATTGAAGCCACTCACTTATTGTTCGTGTTTCAATTTGTTTACGTTTTGTATGAAAATCCTCCTAGGGTTTTGCATAAGGAATTAAATTCTGCTAGCTAGGTATAGACCAGGATAAACTAGTTTTTTGTTCTTTTAAATAATAGAAAAAAAAATCAAGATACTCGATTTCATCTCTTTTAGTTTTTGTTAGGAGTTAAGTTTTGCTCAACTGGATTATACTTTAAACAACTTAAACAAATTTTCTCATACGGATATTCGAACGTTATTATTGTGCGGACCCTATATATTTTCGTCCAGAAGTCCGAAAATATATATGATGTAACTATTGCAAATTTAATTAGAACTTTACCATAACTACAATATATTGAACCTTTTAAACAGGTATCTTAATTAGAATTTTATCAGTAACAGTAAAACATTAAACCATATATATATATATATCAGACTGATACAAAGCTGGTGTGCAAAGCTACAAAACTAAACGTGTCCCGTAAGATTTAATAAACCCTAGGAAGCCAGAGGATCTGCAAGCAAACTAGTTTGATCTCTGCAAAATATATACAAACTCAACAGTTTATTGCAACTTGCGATTGTAAATTTGCAAAAATGCATATTGACAACATACTTAACATTCTGACAGACCAACGTGATCAGTGGCTCTTCTGAATCTCGTTTATATAAGCATATGCTTTCCTCATCAGTTTGTGAGTGTGAGAACCTGCTGGAATGATTCGTACATGGAAACATTTATTTTTTCCAATTAATTACTACCATGAATGATGATTTTGTGCTACACAGAATCTTTATATAGAAATGAAATATTACATATGTCTTGTATTGTATGATCCTTTGTTTGCAGGGAAAAGGTGGAACAAAGTTAAAGAAATCCCCCCACTATGCCATTTCATTAAGAGGAAATTAAGAAAAGAAATCTGACACTGTCAACTTTATATATACATAATTAATGTAACGTTTGTAGTTCATCTTCACTTCGAACCTTTTTCTTTCTCTTGATCTGTCTCTCTTTTGGTGGCAAGTTAATCGGCTTCCTCATTGGCTGCAAAAAAATATGAGGCTATCATCTTATTTTTGCGATGGGAAGGAGGCCCATTTAAAATTCAAGGCTTAGATGGGTTTCACTATTAAGATGGGCTCAGTTTTACACTGCTTTTGGGCCTTCAGCCTCCATTTTCTTTTCTTTTTTTGTAATTTTTTCTACGACAAAATGAAAATAAAAATGAGGAGTCCTTAATAGCCATCCGATTCAGTGCAAAGTTATTATTGGACTATTGGATTGAACCTCCTCATTATAGAAGCTCCCCACAATAATATATAAGGAATTGACAACAAGCAATTGCATAAAGAATTTTGAGGAAAAACTCTTTTTTTCTTTTTTTCTTTAAAAAAAATATAAGCGATAGTCGAAACTACCAGGGGAAGAAGGTTTCAAACACACACACACACACACACTTTTAAGGTGTCAAAGGGGTTCAAACCTCAAACTACTGATATGCAAATCAATGCCTTTTTTCTATTAGATTAAACCCCGTCGGCAAAACTCTCATGTTTTAATAAGTTACAATTCACATCTACATATAATCTCAAAATCTAGGCAGATATATATAGTACAGAGTCTGTATACTATATTCCATAGGCGTCCAGTTTCTTTTCCACTTGCATATTTTGAGTGCTGTCACAAATAGCAGTCCACTATCGCATTATCTTAATCACATATCTGAGCTAATTTGGCCCAGCACTGATCCTGGCATGCTAATTGCACAGGCATGCGTGTATCATGTATATACATACAGACTAGCATATATGTATGTATATATATACTACTACTAGTACTACTTGAAATTCAAATATAAAGAATTTTTAACTTTATATAGTTTCTTATAACTTAGTTTGGTAGCTGAAAATGACTTGATAAGAACTAAAATATATGGTCTGTTAATGAGTAGTCATATACTGTCAAACAATTATATGGAGGAAATAGGGGGAAAAAAAATCATGAAGATCCATATAAGTGAAATAATTTCTCAAGAACTTGGGAATCATTCTTAATTGAAATGACATGTACATGTACATTCTGATTGATTGAATGGCATAGATGCCAAAATGTCGATCATCTTTTTGTTTTTCAAATTAATTCAAACTAAAATTGTTGAGCCTCACTTTATGCTGAACAATCAGATCAATTGAGATGCAAAATTTATTTGCTTTACATTAATATATCAGGGTATATATGTTTCAAATCAATGAGATTAGATTGTTTTGGTTTTCTATGAATTGGAGAAGTTAAGGTCCCGTTTGATAACCATTTCAATTTTAGTTTTTATTTTTTATTTTTTGTGCTAGAGTTTAGAGAAAAAAAGTGGGAGAACGGAAGTGAGAATGAAAGTGGAGATGGGATCGAGAGAAAGAATGAGAGGGGAGGATGGGAGGGAGGACTAACAAAAGTGAAAACTAAAACTAAAAACTTAAATCTATTTGAAATTGTTTTCACTTTTGTTACTCATCATTCCCATCCTTACTCTCAATCTCATCACCCCTATTCTCACTCTCATTTTACTCTATACTTTAGCACAAAAAAAATAAAAATAAAAATGGTTTGATGGCTCCATAAACAAACCAACACTTTATAGCACTTGCAAGTCAGAGCAATCAATATCCAGCATGCGGGCTGTAGACCATAGAAAGCAAGAAATGATGTGGGGGTGATATATGTACAATTAGTCAAAGATATGATGAATCTTTTTGGTTTGGTAGACTAATTTTATGATCAGTGGCTTAATATTCTCACTAATGAAGATAATTAAGATCCATTTCCCAATTCCCACGTTAGCACATTAGTGTAGGTTGACTAGAATTTGGCCTTCTCTTGTGTGGTGCTTCTTGATCTTCTTGTGGGGGATCTCCGAGTGGTTTTCTTATGTTGGCCTGAGGGTTACTTATTCCTGACTGATTGAAAATGTAACTTATTCCAATTGCTGTGATATTAATTTCAATTTGGACTTTTTGTTTTAAGTATCAAGGAAAGTATACGATGTGGGGATTTGACAAGCTATAGGATGCTTGAATAGGCTAGCTATATAAGATACCCTGCTCAGAAGCCAGGCACATTCAGGGTTTTTCTTGAAATACTTAACTAGAAACACACAAGCATATAAATAATTATCCTTTTAAGATCAAATGATTGGAAGCCATTTTAATTTTATTCTTCCAGCGGTAGTGGCATATCAAATATCGAGAGAGAGAGAGAGAGAGAGAGCACATAGCATCTGATGCATTTTTTTCTTCTGACAATTTAAAAGGTTCTTTGTTGATGTGGCCTGAACAGTCTAAAAAACTAAAACCTCATTGGAATATATATTGTCTCTGAAATGAAGCCCTGCCCTTCATCAAGGGCAGCAGCAGCAGCCAGCACACAATGCTTCCAAGCATCCAAATTTGCTGGGCTTTCTTTTCAAGTGATGCCAAATTTGGTAACAATCATCATTCATGAATATATATATATATAGATTCAGACTCCGGTCGAATCGAATATTCAACTACACATCCAGGTGGGTCTAGCAAAGTTAAACACTCCATTTCATAAACTTTATCTAACACAAAGATTTGCCGTTAATTAACTATATAGTTCAACCAAGAATCACCTAACACAAAGATTTGCTGTTAATTAACTATATAGTTCAACCAAGAATCAAGATCCTCTTCTTGTTTTGGTTATTGATCTTGACTTTTAATCCAAATTTCATTGGAAACTCAAAGATTATGATGTGTTTTTCAAGTATTAATGCTAAATATATAGGCTAAGAAAGTGAGAGCGCTCTTAAAATTTTGAAAGTTATGGATAGTAGTGAAGACAATACGGAAATCCGAATCCAATCCATAAATGGACAATTCATATACAATGTTAATTAGGAGAGAAATTTATATATGTGATTGTACCATCGTTATGCACGTAATGTTACTAGTTTACCTATGTTATGGCACATAGTATTACTAAATATAAACATTGATATAATATGACATGACACTGAAAATTTATTCTTTAATTACATGCAACACTTTGATCAAGTCCTAAACAGAAACCTGCAGGGTTGATTTTGATACCACCAAGATCAATTGACATTTTATTTTTCGTATTCCATTAGCAAGATTTATATCCCTTTGACTTTGACCTCATTATAAACTAATTTATCCTCGTTGCATGTGCTAAAGTTACCGGCTAATTAAACAGTTTCCATGGCAAAAAAAAAAAAGAATTCACAAAAGCCAAAAACAAAAAAACAAAACAAAACAAAAGAGTAAACGCTGGATTTGAGATATATTTTATAGACAAAACTGCCAACAATCATATTCACAAATTGTGATTAAATTAGAGATTCCATAATTATTTTTGTTAGAGAGAGAGAGAGAGAGAGAGAGAGGAGATGCTTTTATTCTTAATCATATTTCTTAATCTCTTGTGTGGTCTATTATCTCTTTGTGGTGGCCAAAATAAAGCAATGTCGTTCTCATGACAAATAATGCTATGTACTGATAATGCAGGGTTTAAACTGAAAACCCAATCATAACCCTTAATTGGCTTAGACTAATTCCACGTCTTCTTGCCTCATCTTTTTCTTTTATCCAAGTACTCATGAAGATAATTATGCACAGGCCCGCAGGGTTGTTAATCATGGCACATTGTGATCTTAGAGAGTTATATATAGAGATTGCTTCTGCTCCTTTTGCATAAAACTGAAGACACCTATGCAGAAATATATACAATACTCTCATTTGTACATATGCTTTTTGTGCCTTTGTTCCTTTTACTACACTACTCTCATTTGCAGTACAATAATTCACCTTAACTAATCGGGACGTACGTCGATAATGCACGTAACGAATGATCAAAATTAAAATATAATCTGATATCAGAGTTTAATAACGAAATATTACCATGTTCAAATGCGACAATCTATTTTTTTAAATTTTTTTTAGGTGAAATATTGGGATTCCAACATAATGTAAATGAGGTAATACATTTGAGAAAAGAAAAGACATCACCAAAATTTGGAAATACATCAACCACTTTTTTCTTTTGCATGTTAACATGTTCGTAATGTTTAGTTTGGCAGAGGTATTTCCGCTAATATAGGCAGGAAAACGATACTTTCCCTTTCTTTCTTTTTTATTCCCAGAATTGTTCCTTCTTCTTTTTTCGATCAAAGGTATTTCCGCATATAGGCAGGAAACAATCCTATAAAAAGCAAAAGTTTTACCGCCATTGATATAGTAAACAGAAATATTCTTTTTAAATGACAAAGATACACCGTTGAATCAATATAGAAACGAAACGATTACGTTTTCAAGTTAATCAGATACGTAGCTGTCTATATTTCTTGGATTATATACTAGCTTTTCCATCCGAGAAAGGAAAAAGACGACCTAATTCTGTTATCGCTTCATGGCATGTATCTTGACAATACTATCATAGTTGATAGAGTATGATTTTTCATTTAATTGCAATGTAATTCAAAATAAGTATCATCTTATATTGCTTGAGAATGGGTTTGAAATTGCATTCCCGTGTTTGGTAAGTGCACTCTTGGGAATGCACTTTGCACATACCCTTGGATGAGCTTGAGAAATTTTTTTCCCCCACTTGGGAAAACATTTAATGCAAATTATTATGACTAACTTACCCATATTCTAGTTTTAAAATACCATGTTTTACCCTTAGAAAAACTCTTCATATTTCTTTCTTTGTAATAAAAAAATAAGTTAAGGGTATTGTTGGAAGATTGAACAATTTTTCATTCTTAATAATACTGCACAAACCAAACATGGGAATGAGATAAAATGACATTTCCTTATCATCATTTCTCAACGTTTCCAAACATGGGAATGAACATCCTCCAATCCCATCTAATGGGATTAGACATGGGAAGTTCAATCCGTGAATCAAATGAGCCCTAATACATTAACAGAAACGCACCGATGGAGTATTCTGGATATTAAAATGCTATGGTCATCATCTCTATCAGTATTGTGAGTGTCGTGGGTGATTGAAATTTAAATATTGTTTTTGTTGCATGAATTTTGAAAGAAAAAAAAATGTAACTGAAATGAAAATGTGGAAGAATCCAACTCATTGAAAACAAAATCCAACCAAAACAATTAATTTGATGATATCCGCAAACCAAAACAAAACAAGCAAATGCAATGAAAGCGAGGATGGAATGAAGGAAATCAAGAAACAAGCTTAAAAACCATCAAAATTCAAAACCACCAAAATCCAGAAAACCTTACCATATGCGCTTGCAACGCAACCGAGACTTGTCGTTTTGTTTACTAATGGGATCAAGCCTCCTAAGTTTCTAACACGTGCAGAAACGGCCGTTAGCAGTTTCGGTACGTCTTGGCCGCAATCCCAAACGGCGACTTGTACCCCGTCGTGGGTCCCGGAACACCCTCTTTCTTTTCTGTAAAATAAAATAAAATTTATTAAAAGAAATATTTTCCTTACTCTTTTTATATACACGCATTATTTAATACATTACTCTCTCCACACAGCGAATATAACCAGAAGCAAAAGAGAGAGAGAGAGAGAATCTAGAGCAAGAGAGAGAAGGAGAGGAAGAGGAAGAGGAGCTGGGGTCATACTCACCGTCTTCTTCTTATCAAATTCGTAAGCTTTTACTTTGTGTTCATGTTTCTCTGAAGTTTTCTGGTTCATTTTTGCCATGGTTTAGCTTTTTCGTTTTGTTTGGGGAGCTACCATTTCTTCAATTCCTGGTAAGGAAGAGAGAAGAAGAGCTCATGGGTTATTTGCTATTGACGGGGAATTGGGAATGGATCTCTTTCGTTGTTTTTCTTTGTTAGAGAACAGTTGTTCGTATTTGGATTTAGTTGCTGCATTAACATTTTGATTACAGTCTGGGATGTGGATAATCAGTTTTCAATTGATTATCTTTTCCTTTTTCTTTTTCTGGATTTTTCTATGTTGGTCTGAATCCAGAGATCTGATTTGGGCAATTTTCATCTTTGGCAATGGATTGGATATATGCATGCAAGTTTATGTTTCTCACTCAAATTTTAGCCGTTTTACTTGTTATCAATGAGTAATGAATACTTGATACATAAAGATATGATCTTGATCTAAAATGCATTGCTGCATGTGCTTTTCTATATAGGAGATTTTTCTGGGATTTGCGTTAACGCCCCCCACACACACATATAACTAATGGAATTTTCTCTGTTATGTTGTATGATATTTTCTATGTGAAATCAGTATTAGTGATATCTTGATTTAATTCAAGGATTGTCTGTTTGGCAGATACCTAGCTCATAATTGCTTTTGCATATGGAGTAATTAAGGCGTAGAATTTCGTTTTGTTTACTCATTGATTTTGTTTTCATGGGTAACAAAGGAAGGGTTTCTTTCCAGCTGGTCAAATTGGAGAATTCCAACAACATGTTGGAGGGTCCTTCCTATCTTGTGTCTAGGGAGTTGCCGAGCTCATGCGAGCAGGAGAGCAAATGGATTTACAATACTCACCGTGTTATGGAGCTCTCAAACAATAAGCGCCCCCTTGCAGACGGGGAAGAACTCACATTGAGGAAGGCATGCAAGCTATCAGATGCCGTTCTAGGAGGTGAAGCAGTTATGGATCTTAATGGCCTTTCTCTCTCCCCTGCCAAGGACCAGTCAAATGACCAGCATCATGAAGGTGGAAATTCTGATTCAAGTTCACTAATCAGCCAACTTGGTCGGGATAACTCAATAAGCTGTCTCCTTCGCTGCTCGAGGTCTGATTATGGCTCAATTGCCTCATTGAATAAAAACTTCCGCTCTCTAATTCGGGGTGGGGAGCTGTACACACTGAGGCGGAAAATGGATATTGTAGAACATTGGGTTTACTTCTCTTGCAACCTCCTTGAATGGGAGGCATTTGATCCCGATCGCAGACGTTGGATGCATTTGCCTAGAATGACGTCAAATGATTGTTTCATGTGTTCTGACAAGGAGTCGTTGGCCGTTGGTACTGAACTTCTTGTTTTTGGAAAGGAAATAACGTCCCATGTTATTTATAGATACAGCATTTTGACCAACACGTGGTCATCCGGCACTGAGATGAATACACCTAGATGCTTGTTCGGTTCTGCTAGCCGTGGGGAAATTGCAATTCTAGCTGGTGGTTGCGATCCACGTGGCAATATCTTGAACTCTGCTGAGCTGTATAATTCAGAAAGAGGAACTTGGCTGACTCTTCCAAGCATGAATAAACCTAGAAAAATGTGTTCTGGGGTATTTATGGATGGGAAGTTTTATGTCATTGGTGGGATAGGAGTGGGCGATCCAAAGCAACTAACAGGCGGAGAGGTGTACGATTTGGAGAAGAGGACCTGGACTGAGATACCAAACATGTTCCCTGGACGAAATGGAGGAGCTGGGGCAGCTGAGGCTCCTGCTGCAGCTGAGGCACCTCCTCTGCTTGCAGTTGTAAATAACATATTGTATGCTGCAGATTATGCAGAAAAGGAGGTGAGGAGATACGATAAGGAGAAGAACGTGTGGGTGGCTGTTGGGAGATTACCTGAGCGGGCTGTCTCGATGAATGGTTGGGGATTAGCATTTAGGGCATGTGGAGATCGGTTAATTGTGATTGGTGGACCTAGGGCATTAGGAGGAGGGACAATTGAACTTAATTCTTGGGTCCCTGATGGAAGCTCACCACAATGGGACTTACTTGCCAGAAAACCGTCTGGCAGCTTTGTGTATAATTGTGCGGTGATGGGATGCTAAGATGTCCAGTTTCAGTGACACCATGTGTGCTGTGTGGAATCCTGGGTGGAATTTGCAATCTTCGCTTTTCAAGGAGATGGGGTTCCGGCTCGTGGGTAATCTCTGCCCTCCTTTTTTGGGGAAATTCTGGTTTTTATTTAGAGTCATAGATACATTCACAGAAGGAGGCCTGAAGAGTTGTTTTTCCTTTTTTTTTCTTCTTTTGAACTTTATTGCGTTGCGTCTTTTTTCCCCCTTTGGTAACTTTTGAGCTTCTGAAAGGTTGGCATCATGTAGAACGGGCAAAGGTGAATAAACTGAAGTACTGGTACATGTTTTAGGTTGTGATGACTATTTTCATAAGTTTTATTGAAGCATTGCAGAATTGTGTAATGGTTCAAGTTTTTCGTTTCCTTTATTTCTCAAGAAATTATATCTCAAGTTCTCAAAAAAGAAAAGAAAATTGACTTCTGTTTCTGCTCTACATTTATTATCCTCTCTTGATTCTATATGTTTTTTTACACACTGGTGTTGCACAATCTGAATGGACCCTAAACTATAATTTAGGTGGTTGGTATTTCTTTTGATCTGGTTGAAGAACTTTAACTTGAATTTCCCCTCTCTTTTCTTTTTTTCTTGTGAACTTGATTTCTTTCTTTCTTTCTCCTCTAGAACTGCAATTGTAAAGTATAAATGTTTATAGCACTTTGGCTGCTCAGTTTTATTACTAAAGTTGAATGATTTGTGGAAAATTTCACTCTCTTTGAGGCCTGTTAGCTGGCAAAAGGTATAATATATAGGATCAACACTGATCAATAGTTAGAGAAAAGATCTGTAATGACAATATATTCTATCATTTTGGAACTACCATATATATTTATCCATAAACTAACTTTTATGTATATTTTTCTTGAGAAAGATATTTAGCCTTTGCCTTTGATCAAATTTTACACTATGTAGAGACATAAACAGAACAATATGGTCAGATGAAAATACATATGATAAAGCGTACAAAAACAAAAAGGAAATGTAGTTGTTATATTATCTAGTAATCCATCTTTAAGATCTGGTTTATCGAGTTGGAATGGTCATGAGCTAAAGTGCAGGCTGGACTCCACTGACCATGCCTTTGGTCATTCAGTGTGATCTAACGAAAACCTGGCATTATTTTCAAGGCCTCATGGCACTCCTGGGGTTGAAATAATGGGTTTTAAGCCTCATATATGACTGGTTTTCAGAGAACATGGTCTTGAAATTAATGGCCTATCAGAGAGCAACTACATGGCGAAATTTACTGTCAATATGTTCTGCCTCAGATCAAGTTAGATAGTTTTTCAACCACAGGTGGGACATGTACGTCCGGTTTTCCTCTTTATTATCCTGATCGTTTCCTACATAGAGCATGTTCTCTCATTTGAGGTTCTGTGATACAGCCACCAGGAACTATATATGTTTGGTTATTTTATGCATGTTCATTTTTTGAGTATAAGCTGAGTTTTGAAAGATTCATGATACTCTTGGATAAGAATAATTTCTTGTGGTTTTGTTATTTTGTTCTTCATATTTTCCTTTTGTTTTCTTGATGATTCTGCTGTGCATTCCATCTTATTGTTATTTCATGAGCATAATAAACATACCCATTTTCTTGTCGCACCCGTTATTTTCCCCTGCATAACCCTTCGCATTACCGTTTGGTTAGGCTACAACTGTATTATAATCTTTGTGAAAGTCATTTATCTTTTGCTATGAGGCTAGTCATAGTTATCTAGTCAGTGAAAAAGAAAGAGGCCAGGCATCTATGCATCCCATCTATTGTGATTAAATAGGCTCTTAATTTTCTTGATGCAGCTGCTTGCCACTGCATCAGTGTATTTTTTAGGGTTTTCTCTTTTCTTGTTCTTTACCAAAAATGACGATACATTGCTTTCGTGAACTATCTTCTATACAAATCTGATGTCGTATATGGTATTTCGTTTTATTTGGTAAAGTTTTAATTTTCTTTCTTAATGAACTTGATGAGACAAGGAAATGAGGAGGGTGCTAGGGTTTCTCTTATGTGTTTGCAATTGAATAGCAGATTCTGGAGTGAGGAGGTGGCTCGATTCTACGAATGTACACGAAAGGAGGGGTGTTTTGAAATCATAAATTTGGAAACACAAAATGAGTAAGAGTAATTCAAATACATTGCTGATGTAGCAACCGCTTGTGCATTGAAAGAGATGATGAGGCTTACTTGAATGTGTCCAGAAAAGCTGTGGTAAGTGACTTTTGTTGTTATTGATCCATACGTCATAGGCAATGGCATTGACAGATACATGTATGTTTCTTAGACATGTTTTCTTCAGCTATGACAGTTGTTGCTCCTGAAAAGCTGTATGTATGAAACCTGGTTTTTGTGACTTGGGGGAATGGCTTTCGTGACTGGTTTTTGTTGGTATTTACAGGGGTTTCTTTTTTCCTGTGATTACCGACGAAAAAGTGAGATTCAGCACTCTATTTGTCCCTGTCTGTTTGTTTAGGAAGTAAAGGTGAAATACCATATCTGTAATCTCAGCTGTTCCTCTGGATATAATTGAATTGATCCTTTTAGTCCCGGATCAGTGGTTTGAGATTTTTTATTTTTTAAATTTTTTGCCTTATTTATAGAATTTCCAGCCAATTTTTATCAGAACATGAAATTGGATATTTTCTTAACTTAGACAGTTCTAATTCTTAAATTCTGTTCTAGTCTCCCCAGATTTTCTATTGCTCTTCTTGAGAGAGAGAGAGAGAGAGAGAGAGAGAGAGAGAGACAGACAGACAGACAGCCAGTGAAAGTTTCTGAACAGAAGTAAGTATATAGAAAAACAGAGAGGCACAAAGAAATTATTTTTTACAATATGTGAAGTCTGCAATCATTCAGCAGACCTGTATTCTTTTTTGGGTTATTTTTAAGTCTCAAAAAATCTAGTACTTAGATATCATTCAGAAGACATTGATTAGGCCTGTAAATATTCTCTCTTTTTCTTGTATTTTTTAATTGGGTTGTTTTTGTTTACCTTTTTATCAGACAGTTACAGGTTTTACAGGCCACATGGTCATATTCTTTTACTGTACTACGTTACCGCCGAAAAAGCATAAAAATTCCATGTAGGCTGCCTGGCTCTCTGCAAGACGGTACTTTTAGCTGCAGAAGAAAAAAAATGAAAAAAAAAATCTTTGTTGGAGGCAATCCACCAGAAAATAAAAGATAATAAAAGTACAAAAAAATGTACCTTAATGTGGAAACGGATTCTGACTGAGCTGCTGGGTTTGTGCCAGGGACCCCACGAGGACCTCTGTTTTCAGTGCTCACGTGGACAGCGCGTTTGCCTCATTAAACTCACTGCCTGCTCTGTTTTCCACCTATCAAAATGCAGAGGAAAAGAAGAAGAAGATGATGATGATGAAAGAAGACGACAGACTTCAATTCATTTTTGTACTTACTGGCATCTGCTTTTACTGCTTTCTTTTTCTTTTTCCTTTTCTTTTTTCCTTGTGAGGCTGTGCATGTGGAGTTTGGTAAATTTACCATCGGTAATAAAATGGCTGTTTCTTTCTTTCTTTCTGCTGATATCATCAAATTCCATGAGCTATTTTTAGAGAACATGGACATTGTTGGGTGGTTTTCAAAAAACCCCAGAAAAGGAAAGCAAAACAGGACCTTGAACTTTTTACTTTCTATGAAAATTTATTGAAAATGGAAAAACAAAGAGAAACATTTTGAGGTGCAGGTGGAAGAAACTGTGTGTTACAGCTAGAGAGTGTACTGTTATGATCTTGTGTTAAGAAAAGTAGCGGTTTGAGTGCTGCAGAGTTTTACTGCTGGGATCCTTTCCTTTGCTGCTCACCAAAAAGAACTAAAAAGGAAAAAGATCAAAAGGGAATTTAGAAAGAAAAAGGCTCAATCAACTAAAACAATCCCATCTGCAAGATGTCAATTTCTTAGGTTTCAATCATTGTCACATTTTGGCAATCCACAAGATCCCATCCAAACCCAGTTCTTAAATCAAACGTTTCACAAGTGCAAGTTGTTCCTCTCCCACACGCAACACGCGATCAAAACCCAATCAACACTTGGTCGCAAATGCAATTTCCTATTCTTTTGTGGGTTGCATTACTATTAGCCTAAAAAGTGTGTTTTAGCCTTTCATGTGTTTCATTGACATGTTTCAAGTGGTCCAAAGTGTAAAAGCCTAACATTGTGGCCAAAATGTAGGTGCGTTTGCAAATTGCCATTGTGGGTTGGTTTTATCTGCACTATGTATAAAGGGAGGCAATCAAAAGTTGGGATAAGTGTTTAAAATTGATATGACGCAATGCATGAATGAGAGAGATGATCAACTAAATCAAACTACCACCCATCTTGTTTTTCTCTCCTCCTTCCTTGCACCCCAATGGCACGCTTTTGGACCACCTCAAGGCCCAAACGTTTTTAATGCAATCAATTAGTAATATTCAGTGCTATCACTTTAGAAACACAAAATGACAAAAGATACCAACTTAAAATGAAAGATCCTAGGTTAAAAAAATGGAATTGATGTTGGTTACCGAAGGGTTTACGCGTGAAGTAGTGCTATGGGTAGACTCGAGTGGGCTGTATAGACCTGGTTAATCATACCTATATGATTCATCTCTGTCGGACCCCTCATATGAATCTTCATATTAGCCACAAGATCATTTCATTAAACTTAAGTGAAGTTACTATTCAGATGAATCATGTGACTAATATGAAAGTCTATGTCTATCATCCATATATGGCACTATCACCATAAAACGACTCTGTCCATGCCTCCAAATATATACGAGGAGTGCAGATAATAACAACTCTTAAGAAGTTCTTTGAAAAGTATCTTTTGGACTGGATTGAGGTATTGGGTCCATTTCAATAGTCCAATGTTCGTGAGAACAAAGATAATGTACTTGTAATGGGCCCATTTGAAGCTCATTCACAATGTTCTTTTAAAGCCTAAGCCCAGACCAAGCTCAAGAATAATTAAGTCCACGGGTGGACCCGCGCAATCAATAACGGTATTTGGTGGGAGTCAAATTTCAGTCTCTGCCTCTCAACGAAAGCAAAGCACATTAGGCAGCACAGCTTTTAGTCGCAGAAATTCCCGTTAAAAACCCTAAAATACCCTCGCACCCCATTCAAATTTCCCACTCGCACCACCGAACCGAAATGGCTTGAAACCATGGAATCCGCGCTACCTCCAGCCTCCGACCTCTCGCCCTCGATCGTCTCCTTCCTCAACGAAAAGTTCCGGACCAATGACAATTTGAACGGGGCTCCGACTCTCCTGTCGGAGCTCCAAACCCAGTGCGGCGACTTGGATCGAACCCTAATCGACCTCAACCGGAGCCTCGGGTCCTCACATCTAGCTTACGCTTCGTTCTCCGATCGGGTCCACGGCGTCTTAGGCGACATCAATGCCCAATTGACGGGTCTCGGATCCTCCACTCGGTCTCGCAGTTCAGGTTTTCTGTGTGCTGCTATTGAGAAGTGTGCAATTCTCATTTAGATTTTCGATTTTGGGTTAAATTTCGTTTCTCTCTGTTAAATTTTGGAACTTTTTGTTTGTAGATGGAGAAGGAAAGGAGAGAGCCGAGCAGATTTTGGGGGAGGAGCTGCCGGCATTGGCGAAGGAAGTGGCGAGGGTTGAGTCGGTTCGAACATACGCAGGTGCGTTTCTTGGCCAATAATAAAAGTGAATGAATAAATTCAAGGAACTAGTTTTAGCTGAAAGCTATAATTTTTTGGATTGTCCTTGTTTTACGATTAGCTCATTTTGTTTGGAAAGACACCACAAAAGAATAATTGAAGGATTGTTCCTCATTCCCTGGATAATAGTAACATCGACTATGAAATACTACATTGATGCTTCAATTATTTGTGCAAGTAGAGAATGAGATGAATAAGAAATTCAATCTACTTAGCCCAACCAATTTGTCCTCTATCTTGAAAATTACTGATCTTGAATTCTTGATAAGTTGTCCATTTTGCTCTGTATTCTTGTGTTAATGCAGTTGTATGTATCGTGAATGCCTCCACTGTTCTAAATGCGGTTTAGGCAGTAAGAGATGGCTAATGTTGAACCATGAAGATGAAAATGTTTTTTTCCGACACTACAAGATGGGAGAATCCCAGTTCTTCATGGTTCCCAATCAAATAATTTTTAGTTGAAATATGGACAGCATGCGATTAAGCTCCAACCAGTACAATCTTATCTTCTTAACTAGTTGAAATATTAAGGCTTTGTTAATAATGCTTAAATTAACTATTTTGAATTTTTTAAATCATCCAGGCAGATTTACTTTTCACATTTTTGAGAGATTTTTTGTTGATGTGAAGTTGTCCTTTTACTTCTGAGTTACTGCAATTTTCATACTGTGTATTTGGGTGCACTCGCTTGGCCTCTTTCTTCCCTGTTTTATACGCCTGTGCTACATTTTTCTTTGTTACAGTTATTAGCTGCTGCAAAGCATACTACTATCTGTTATTTTGAAATCAAACTGTCTCTTTCTGGGTCTTTTATTTTCATCTTTCAGAGACAGCATTGAAGCTTCAAACTATGATTGGTGATATTGAAGATGCAGTATCGTCTACCATGAAGAAAAACTCATGGAAGCATTTGTCGAAACAGAATTCAGAAGTGAGCACCAGTCCTGTTGTTTGTGAAAACAAAATAATGTAGGGATTACAGTTCCTGAAATCAATATTTCTTATGCCTAATTCGCCTTTTTCTTTTCCTCTGCAGGAAATGCGTCTGGTTGCTATTAAAACACTTAAACTGATAGAAGATATTTTAACTTCAGTTACAAAGACACACCCTCAATGGGCACATCTTGTGTCAGCAGTTGATCACAGGGTAGATCGAGCTCTGGCCATTTTAAGACCCCATGCTATAGCAGATCACCGGGCCCTCCTTACTTCCCTTGGATGGCCACCGCCTCTTGCCATTTTGACTTCCTCAACTCCAGATACAGGGAGATCAACTGAAGTTCTGAATCCTCTTTTCACAATGCAAGGAGACCTCAAAGACCAGTACTGCGAAAACTTTTTTGCCTTGTGCAGCTTACAGGAGTTGCAGAGACGAAGAAAATCACGTCAACTAGAGGGCTATAGTCGGGAACTTGCTCTGCACCAGCCACTTTGGGTGATTGAAGAGCTTGTGAATCCTATATCATTGGCATCCCAACGCCATTTCACAAAATGGGTTGATAAGCCAGAATTTATATTTGCTCTTGTCTACAAGATCACCAGGGATTATGTTGACTCTATGGATGAGTTATTGCAACCTCTGGTTGATGAAGCAATGTTAACAGGGTACAGTTGCAGAGAAGAATGGATTTCAGCAATGGTATCTTCCTTATCAACATACTTGGCAAAAGAGATATTCCCAAAATATGCTGGACAACCGGATGAAGATAGCGTAACGGGTACTCAGTCACAGGCTAGAATATCCTGGCTTCATCTTGTTGACTTGATGATATCGTTTGATAAACAAATCAAGTCTCTGATAGAACATTCTGGAATCTTGCTTTCGCTTCAGGATGATGGGAACTTCTCAAAGGTTTCTTCTCTATCTGTTTTCTGTGATCGACCAGATTGGCTTGATTTATGGGCAGAGATAGAATTAAGTGATATACTAGAAAAGTTGAAACCTGACACTAGTGATGAGAGAAATTGGACCATGAAAGTCCAAGGAGCAGTTCTTTTTTCTGCTACTGAAGATTACAAAGCTCCTGCAGTTTGCAGTGCCTATCTTCGTTGTCTATCATCTGTGGTTGATCGTTGTCGATCATTGCCTAGCATCTCTATGAGGTCCAGGTTTCTCAGGTTAGCTGCGGTACCTATTATACAAAAATTCTTGGACTGCTTACTCATCAGGTGCCAAGAAGCTGAAGGTTTGACTGCCTTGACGGATGATGATGCCCTAGTTAAAGTTGCAAACTCCATTAATGCTGCTCACTACTTCGAATCCGTTTTAAAGGAATGGTGTGAGGACGTCTTTTTCCTTGAGATATGGTCAGGTCAAAGTGATCAGCTGGGAATATCAGTTGGTGATCAAAATGGTAATGTAGAACCAGTGGAAGGTCTTGAAAGTGGTATTTTCTATGAGGAGATTGTAAAGTTGGAGGAGTTTAGAATAGAATGGGCTGAAAAATTGTCTGTTGTTATATTGAGGGGATTTGATGCTCAATGTCGAGATTATATGAAGAACAGGAGGCAGTGGCGGGAAAAGAGTGAGGACGGTTGGACAGTGTCCAAATTTTTAGTTGGTGCTCTAGATTATTTGCAGGGTAAAATGTCAGTCGTAGAAAATGGTTTGAACGGGATAGACTTTGTTGGGGTGTGGAGAAGTTTGGCAGCTGGGATAGATCGCTCATTTTTCAATGGTATTCTAATGAGCAATGTGAAGTTTTATGATGGCGGAGTTGAGAGGTTTGGCAGTGATTTGGAGGTTTTATTTGGGGCATTTGGAGCTTGGTGTTTGAGACCTGAGGGCTTTTTCCCCAGAGTAAGTGAGGGCTTAAAGTTGTTGAAGATGGAAGAAGAGAAACTTCAAAACAGTTTGGCAGGGGGTGAGAAATGGATGAAGGAGAATGGGATTAGACATTTGAATGTACCAGACGTAGAAAAGATTGTGAAGAGTAGAGTCTTTACCAGTTGAGGGCTCCCAAGTGTTGTGTTGTACATGATTTAGGATCCCTTGGATTGACCCATTTAATTTTTTTTTAAAATTTATAAAAAAAACACACAATAAAGGGAAAATGTTTGCCTTTTTTTTTACTGTGGGAAGATAGTTCAGTTCATTGTAGTTGCAGCTTGAGAAAATTGTTCCCTTTGATTATTGTTAATTCAAATGGATCCTCTTAACATCTGTGTAATGTTGGAATGATGATAGTTGTTTATGGCATGCTTGAATCTGGTGGGTTGAGGCCATCAAACAAAATTTACTTTTTATACGAGTTAGAGAACTCAGTTTGAATGTGAGAGATGGCGAGGGGATTATTTTATTTTCTCTCAGTCTTAACATGGTGAAGCTTTCAAGTTGAACTCTTTTCAAAATGGCTTCACAGATAATTAGAGAGTGAATTGTAATGCCATTCTCATGCAATTTCATTGCAATCATGTTGTGAAGAGTGATGTGTATTTTTTGCTTCTTTTTGGGGGTTTTAGTGGGAGGATATCTTGATCATCTTTCTTGATGACCTCTTGTTATGTCATCCTTTATCTTTTTCTTTTTCCCTGCATGGATTCAAAATTGGAAATTTAACTCCCACTCAACGACAAAGATGGAGTTGAAGGTAACTTGACATAACATAGTGTAGCAAGCATATGGGTTGCAAGGTGAAGGCTGTTGGCATTTCCCAGACACAGAAAAATATAGGCATTTAGTGAAGGCAATGAACGTACCTTCTGCTGTTCCCTACACCGGGGGGCTAAGCTAGAACCTAGCTACTAGGCTACTATCTGGCTACCTACGGCTACCAATCTACAGTATCGGTACGTACACTCTTGATATTTTGTCAACAATCATGAACTTGGACAAAATAGATTGGTAATTCCTTACCAACCACTCATTTCGTATGAAAAAATTTGGGCACATGCTGACTTTATCATCAAGTTCAAGTTGTGTTACTTAGAAAGAGACACTTCTTGTTTAGATTAGATAAGTATACCAGTACAAAGTAGTAGCACATTAATTATTTGAGTAAATCTAAACTATACCAAATTGAATCAATCTTTAACCACTTCCACTAACAATGCTATCAATTGAATCCTGCAGGCTCATTTGCACGTTTTAAACAGCTCTCAAGTTTCTGAGATCATATGAATAAAAACCAAAAATAGAATCTAGCAAAGATATAAAGTCTGTGGCCATGCCATTTACACCAAATCTTTACAAAAACATACAAGATGTACGTTTTTTTTTTCTGGCATGGTGGCATGCATGTGTGTTTTTGCATATGCAACTCTTTCTGGAATCTCAAGCTTTACACAGAAGCTAATGACCCCTAGTAGACTAGTGGTAGGTCTCCAAAAGTACTTTTGCCTGAGCTGTAGAAGACCATGTAGCATACAGTACAGTGCAGTGCATGGACCACAGTTTTTGAGCATTTATATTGCTGGGATTATTGGGGCATAGTCATATGCGTATAAATAGGTCAGACAAGAAAACGATCTGTCATAGGAGGCGGGTTAACTTGATGATTATAGAGGGTGAATCTGAAGTGTTCTCAAGCTTTGAAGATGAAATTTCAGGCTGTAATAGACAGGATTGTTAATTAGTAAATGTACTAAGAAATTATTAAAAGGGTATATCTACAATCGTCCACCTACGAAATGGTTGTCGATATATATATGCCATCGAAAATGTGTCACTATATATCATTGTCCTCAACAAAACATAATAACATGTTATCGATTAAAATAAGACTAACTTAACGAGTAAGAATAGGAATTTAGTTAGCTCATGATTTTCATCAATTACCTAGTCCAATAGTGGGTTTTACTGCCCTAGCTTGAAGGACATTCGATTGCATTGTATCTTCTGCAGGCTACAAATTAACTAATCGATGCATGTTGGCCCTGGCATGTACAATGCATAGGATAAAGGCAACAAAACCTTCAAGAAGAGGGGTCCAGAGAGAGACTCATGACTCAGTGACTCAGTGACTCAGTGACTTTATTAAGAACATGTTCACATCACAAGGTGCCACGTGGCAGGTGCAGCGGATGTGATTCTGGGACAGTGTCCTGAGTTGGGGTACCGGAAATTTAGGGGCCAAATTGAGGGAGAGGGGGTTGGTAAATAAGGCCAAAGAGCCATTTATTGGCTTTGTCCAAGCAAACTCCTCACCACCTCAGGTGGCGCCTTCATACGCATGTCTGTTTAGTTCAGTCATTCACCCACTTGTGCATGCATTGTCACATCAACCATCTTCTTCTTTTCTCACTTCACTTCACATTTTGCTCAATTTCCACACCGACCTAAAAAAAGACATCAAACCTCCTTCCAAATATAATCCAATTCCTGCAGCAAGTCACCCTTCAAACTGTAACTATTACTGCTTTGAAATCATTGGTTTGGTTTGTGCATAATGTTAGAAGTAAGGCTGTCTCGAGGACAACTTGAAATATTGTAAGGTTGTAACTCAAATGGTTAATAGTATATGTTCCTGCATTATTAAGCGTATGAGTATTGAGCTCTGTTTATTGACATTTTTCAAACGTAAAATGGGCAAGATTGCGATTGGACATCAGATCGAGTTGATGTGATTGTTCCTAAGTTAAAAGACACATAGCTCTCATTTCAATTATAAAATAAAGAAATCAAAGTGAATCATATAGGTTTATTTGAGACTATTGAACTACATTGCTACAATATTTTGTTTGTGTTTGATAAGTCTATGGCATTTAATGACAATAATTCAGCTATTAGGATAAGTGTTGATTCATGTTTCTACATGACATTATTATTAATTTGAATCTTCAATTATGTATAATTTAATTAAAATACTGCAATCTAATCTTATATCTTCTTTTTTATTCAAAAAAGAGGAGCTAAGTATTCGAATTCTTACTTAAATGTGTAAGTAAAATGTTCTGTCACTGAAGCTATAAGACTCACGTTCATCAGGGAGTTTATATATCTAGGTGCTTCTCTTACATTAATTATGTAATGTCCACCAAACTTTGCTTTCTTATTAGTTATTTTCTAGCAAGAGTGGGGGCTAACACTCTACTTTGTGAGTTAAAGTTATCGGTCTCCCAACTAATATAAGACTCGACATAATGTTTTTGTCCAATATGTGGTTAGGACAAGATCATGTCACGACCTTATTTATTTTTCCATTTTTTTTGTTTTTCTTGAAATAAAAGCATGGAGAGCATCACAAAATTGTGATGTTTAACCAACTCGCTCATTAAAATATTTTTCTGATTTGTCTCCCACAATTCTTTTTTACAAATTTGTTCACATTAAAGACTCAAACATGATCAACGGGGTCTAACCCAATGAAAAAAGACATTGACTTGCAAATTAGTGGGCTCATGTTTGAATTCCATGGCATCATAATAGTATGTGTGTGAGAGAGAAACCCTCATCCCCTATATTTTAGACTATCGCTTGTACTTAAAAAGACGAAGACTCAAACATGAACCAAATTAAACAGAGGTTTTTAGTAGACAGAGAGGAAGACAGACTCCAAAAAAAGACCAAACAAAACCAAAAAAGAATTAAAGATAGAAGGCAATGCATCAAACAAAGAAACCCCATCGTCCTTAATCAAACAAGGACAAAGTATCTTTTTGGTAGCATGTAACATCTAGAATAAACACTGATTAGCAACCTAAAGTAGGCCACGTGTCCAAATGGGGGTACATGTGATGCCCTAATTTGAACCAGATAAAGGTGTTTGGCTGTTTCAATGATTTTGCAAGAAGAGGGCCCTTGTAGTGCCAAAATGTTGTTCAAATGGGACCCCAAACAGCATATCAATATCGTTGGTGTCTTTTTCTAACTAAAAAGATTTGTGTCTTCAGCCTCAATTTCCACTCTCTTTTTAAGCAGGGTTGGCCTCGTACTTGAACTTCCCCCCCTCCCCTAGACATTTCATAGCGAGAAGGAAAATAAGCAAAGTGTTTTCTTTCCTCTCACCTTCATATCAGCCATGTCAAGCAGAAGATCATCCTCAAGAGCTTCTAAACTCGCAGATGATGAGATTAAGGAGCTCGTCTTAAAATTAAAACCTCTGCTACCCCAGCTTGATCATAGGCGCAACGCATCGGTATAGCGTATAGGCTTAGGCTTAGGCTTATGCATTACAATTCTAGTTTTGTTTTTCAATTTTCATATATATAAAATTTGTGCTCCTCTATCAATTCTCATATTAGTTCATGTCACTAACATAATGATGAAGGTGATGGCATGATGGATGGTTAGAGGACACATGGGAAAGAGAGCTTGATGTGAAATGAAAGTTGAAACCAGATGCATATATAATCTACAGAGTTTCATGCTTGATATATAGATGATTAAACTTTGTCATTCAAAGCTGCAAGAGCTATATATATATATATATATATAAAGAAGCTAGTAGCCTCAAAATATCTTCATAACAAGCTTATATATATACTAGGTAGTAGTAATAAGAAGTAGAAACCTCAATCAGCAAGAATTCGTTCAACTAATCATGCATGGATTTTGTGTTTAAACAGAATTATTACTCTTTTTATTTATTTATGCGGAAGTATGTTTGTCTGATTAATGCTTATAATTAAGCAATTATATATATCATAATGTGGTGCTTATATATATGCAGGTATCAGCATCAGGCATTTTGGAAGAAACTTGCAGTTACATAAGGAGGCTGAATAAAGAGGTGGACGATCTGAGCCAAAGATTATCTCAACTCCTGGATTCTGCAGACATCACTGAGGTTGATGAACAGCTTATTAGAAGACTTTTCCAACATTAATAATGCCTCTCTCTCTCTCTCTCTCTCTGTGTGTCTCTGTGGGCTGCCTATTTTAATCAAATGTCTTAATTTGGTTGGACTTTCCAACCAGTGAGAGATATTGATTAATTTATCAGAGGAATATGATATATATATTTTATTTATGTTTTTTTTTTTAAATTTCTGAAGTGTACCCTATTCCCATCTCTCTGTATTGTTAAAATGCTAGCTAGTGATCATTTGATCTTGCTTCAACTAAATATATAAAAATTATTTGGTCCCACATTAATCACATGGAATTTGCAGCACAATACTGACGAGAAGGATTTTCTTAGATTTACTTGTACACAATCATTCAATGATTAGGATAGAAACCAAGACAAGAAGAAGAAAAATGAAAGCAACCAACAGGGTTGTTTGTCTGCTAAAATACTGTGTGCTATTGCTATATTATATTAGCTTCATTTGGAACCTGTTTCATTTTGGGGAGTAAAAGACACTTGCTAGCTACTACTATTTGTGAGCCCTAGAATTTGGCACAAAAGGTTAAAACAGAAGATAAGAGGGAGAGAAATCAACTTGATTAAAAAGAAAAGAAAGAATAAGATATTTGTATAAAAATCCAAATAAATTTAAAATGCCTCACTCCTCATGCACAAGGAGCAATCAATGAAGATAAATTGAATGCTTATCTTAATGTAGATAAATTGAATAAATTCCAATCACAAGATGAGATGGATGTGGCAGACATGGACTAAGTCAAGTTGGCTAAAGCGGATGTGCTTCCCTCCCTGCATCGAGTTCGAATCCCCCTTTCTCTAATTTAGATTATTTTAAAGTGAAGATGGATGTGGCTATTTAAATTTTGTTCATAAATCTTCAACTTTCAATGAAGGACACAAATCATCAACAACAAACAAACACCATTTATAATTCAAGAACAAAAATTATACATAAAAACAGTCAAACCCCAACGAAAAAAAGCCCAAAGCATATTTTTTTCTTTTCTTTTATTCAATTAATCTAATAATAATTAGTGGAGGGGTATGTGGAATTTGTCAAGAATGGCCTTGAAATTAGCCACAATGGCTAAGCTGTTGCTGGTGTACTCCATGGACCTCTTCATCTTGCTCTTCACTTTATCCACAGCCGTTGATCCCATCTCTTCCAACCCATCCAAGCACGTCTCTTGATCTGTCACAGCGCTGCTTATCCACGTTTGTATGTCGTTGACTTTAGCCTGGGACAACGCCTTCTCTCCCATCGCCGAAACCGAGTCGTTGAGCCGACTCAGCGCGTCCTCGAGCTGACCCACGCAGTCCCGAGTCGCGGGATCGGAGTTCATCGTCTTCAACAGCGACGAGACGTTTGAGAGCTCGGCAATGGAAATTTCGAGAGAAAGCTTGAAAATGGCATCTGGGTCGGGCTTTGGAGAGGCGTTGAGGGAGGATATGGAGGTGAAGCACGAGTTGGGGTACCGAGTCACGTTGCAGATGGTTTTGATGGCTGACTCGGCCGAGTTGGAGTTGGAGAGAGACGGGGACTCGGAGTTGGACTCGTGGATGAGAGCCGCGAGCAGGAGGCCGATCACCAAGGTCAAGCAGATGAGGGCTGAGATGGTGAGAGTGGAAAAGATGGGCTTTTGGGGTTTGGGGGATTTTGGGTTTGAGGTTTGAGTTTGATCTTCAAGTTGGTCTGGGATTACTTTGCCATAGCCTTTGAAGATGTTGATAGATTCCATGGCTGCACTCTGTTTTTGGGAGAGTTGGGTGAAGTTTGAAGAAGAAGGATTTTATGGGTTGATGACTTCAAATTGAAGCAAATGATAAAATATATAATCATTTAATTAAGCATATAATATGACATGACCTATGCAATGTGAGGTTTTGGACCAAGTCAGTGGTATAACCCTCTGTCGAACCCAAGCCAACAGAGATGCAAAATAGATTATATTTTATAGAAAAATTGAATCATTTCAAACTAATCAAATGCAAAATTGTTCACTCGAGTGAAGCAGAAATGAAGTTCGGAAACAAAAATTATTTGCAAGCAAATATGGGATATGGTAACTGAGAAGTAAAGCCTAGCAGGACTAGGAGAAACTAATGGTCAAAACTCTTTGTTCAATCTTCATCCTCTTCATCTGCATCTCCACCAGCAGCCTTCTTGGCAGCAGCCTTCATGTTTCTTCTCTTCACTCTGCCGGGACGTCCGGCCCCTAATGGGCTTGTGAGTGAGAAATCAATGTGCTTCTCTGAATCACATCTCACCAGGAAGGAAGAGATGTTCACCACTTGCCTCCCAACTCTGTACGCAATAAAAGAACAAAGCATAGTGAAGATGAATGTTCATCATGTTTTGAAGCATCACAAAGGCTTTATACTGAAAACTTGTTGGATATAGGGTGGTAAAATAGATGAGCTCTAACTCTAAGACTGCTTTATTCAACTTTATAACAAATTAGCTCTAAATCTCTCCTCCACCCAAATAATGAGCAAAACAGTAACACAAGCATATAACCAAGAAACATTTATTTGATGTATAACTAGTACTTTCATTTGTTTCTAGCTTTAGATGGAAAGCAAGCATTCATTTGAGATTGACCATGTAATCAAATCGGCATTAATAGACTAGAACTAAAACTGTATAGCAGACTTCGTTGATCTACATTGCAGGCAAAGGAACAAATAAATTTACCTGATATGCCTCTGCCTGATAAGCACACGGGCATGATGGATGGACTTTGCCATACCAGTCCTGAACACAATTGTCTGCAGGCGACGTTCAAGGAAGTTCTCCACAGTCAAAGCCAAAACATAATCAAGCTTGTTCTGACCCTCTTCCAAGAGCCCGTACCGGTTCATCCTCTGGAGGAGAGCCTCACCCTCGAAGATACGACGAGGGTTCTTCTCATCCAGGGTCAGAAGCATCCTTGCATTGTTCTTGATAAGGCTCAGAGCATACTGAACCCTCCACAGCTCTCTCTTGCACCGGAGCCCATACTCTCCAACAAGCTTCAGCTCAGCATCCAAACGCTGATACGGCTCAGAGCATACTGAACCCTCCACAGCTCTCTCTTGCACCGGAGACCATACTCTCCAACGAGCTTCAGCTCAGCATCCAAACGCTCCTTCTCATAGGGGCGACGCGGCTTCTTGAACGTCTTTCCATCTGAATTGTAAAACAATTGATCATTACAAAATGAGAATTTAACATCAACCACCTAAAAAGTAAAATGTACCCAACTAAGCTTTTTGAAATTTCAATTTTCTCCAAATCCCAAAACATTCCCAATCTAACATTGAATTTTAACTTTTCTTTCTTGTGTATGAGGAGCAACAATTAAGCCAACGTCTCATGTATATAAGTAAATCCAAAATTTTCGGCGCCAAAAGAACAACAGCAAAACTAAGGCCAACAATCAAAAAGCTGATAATCAAAATCAAAACTTTGCCACCGAACAATATCAATTCACTAACTTTCAAATGTAAAACTTCAGACCCAAAACACTCATTGTTCGGAATAACACAACTTTCTCAAGGATCACAGAAAATATTAAGTATCAGAGAATATACAATATATGAATATATGAGATCAAATATCAAATATAGAGAGTTAGAGAGAGCGCTTACAGTTGCGGTAGAAGGAGACGTGAACCATGGTTGTTCTCCGTCAAGACCACACGTCCCCTCTGCTACGATGAAAATACAAACCAAATTCTGAGCTCTCCTTATAAAGAAAGAAAGAGAACCTCTTAAAACCCTAACGCTGGCCAATGCGTTAGTGTCGCAGTGACACCAAACTGCTTGCTATTTTGTCATTGGGTTAGCCCATATTTTATAAGACCCAATTCTACTTTTGGGCCCATACATGTACAACAAACCCACTATTTATTAAACCCAAATTCTTTTAGTTAGAAAAAGATAGCCCCAATTGTTGTTCATGTAGGGCAAATTCTTCTCATACCAGAAGGAAAAAAAATCCCAACCTAATGGACATTATTATATTGGTAAATGCATCTAACAAAATAATTAAAAAAAGGTTCGAGATGTATTCCAACGGGTCCATAATTTAGTGGTAAGAGCATTTATCTTTAGATCAGTGGTCTCAAATTTAAACCCCAATGATACTTCCTCCAACCTCTAAACTTTGGAAAAATAAAAAAGTATCTAAGATTTATACTTGCCTTTTTTTATACCTCAAGCCATAAAGATGGCTCTCTTCTCTTCATAATTTGGAAATTTAGGTGAAACCGACAAGCGACAAAGTTGCAACTTGCAACCACCAAATGGTTTGCATTGAATAGGCATTTAGTGAGTGAATTTTGCTGTCAAATCTGGATTCAGTTAGGTACACTATTATAAATGGCTCCAGTATATTACATATCCAGGCCAACCCACCGTATCTTTCATTTCATCATAATAGATTTGAAAGATCTACTCAATCTATAAAGTTCAAAATTCTGCCAGCGAGATTTTGCTTAATGAAAAAGAAAAACTTGAATACCAATGGTTTTAAGTTCGAATCCTAAAGGGCATAACAACAACGCATGTTTTTTCTGATTTTCCATATTACACCATATAAAATGGTTCAAGGCTTCAAGCAACACACCCCACTTTATGAAGCACGAAACCAAAATCATAAGCATTTTTGCTGCTAGTCTCATTATCTCTCTGTAACTTTTATGCTAAAAAGGAGAAAAGCCAGAATCTAAAAAAGAAAAAGGAAACTTGTGTTGGGGACGCTGTTATTGGACGGCTGAGAGACTTTATTTTCTGGCCTTACTTGCACTGTTGCACATAGAAGAAGAGATGCTTTTTGACTCAAAAACACTGAACAACCATATATTCCAACTAAACCCAAGTAAGATGAAATCTCATTGTGTCATTTTTGTTTTTGAGGAACTCTCTCACCTTGTCAATGTTGGCCTGCTCTTCACCTTTGCAGGTCATCATCAATTTTGGACAAAGATGTCTACTTCTAATCCAAATGGAACAAATCCTAAACTTGATGAGGATCAATGAATGTGACCATGAACTTATAGCAACGTTTGTGAGCACAAATAAACAAATCTCTTTTATAGGTAACCACTAAAATACTACAATTTGCCTACCCCACCTTTTTGTTTTTGATTGAATACCTACCACACTATTTGGGGACTAAAATTTATACACACCAAAAAAAAAAAGAAAAAAAGGAAAAAAATTTGTGATATATGATGCTCGTGAAAAGGGTCACTGCCAATCCCACGTGGCATAAAATAATTTTTTTTATTAATTAGCAAAAAATAATAAAGCTTTGAATAAAATAAGATAATTTCATGAGGAAAAAAGAGATTAAAAAAGGGATTAAACTAATAAAACAAAATAAACACCTCTTATTCCCACGCTTGTTTTTTTGACAAATGCAGTTACGATACGATACCGTCCAGATTACAAAATATAAAAAAATCCCTCATTTCAGTGCCCGCCAGTCGTGCATTTTCCATTTTCAGTTTTTTTTTTCTCTTCTCCGTCACCATTCAATTCCATCCTTCAGTTTCTCACTATCTTTTTCTTTCTTTTCAAAAAACAAAAACAAAAACAGGGTTTTTTGCTTGTAATCTTTTTTTTTTTGGGGGAAAAGAAAACCCATTACACCCTAAATCCTCATCGTCTTAAATACTAAAACAACATCATCTCCGACTCTATTTTGGCATTTTCTCCTTTCTCTGTCTCTAGGTCTGCGAATTGGAAGAACTGGGAAATCTGGGTTCAAATGGCTTCCAACATAGGCATAATGGACAGTGCTTACTTTGTTGGACGGAATGAGATTTTGACATGGATCAACAATCGTCTTCAGCTCAATCTCTCTCGCATTGAAGAGGTTCTCTTTCTTTTTTCCTGTTTTGGCGAATGTTGTTTTAAGGCTTTTTGAGAATGAGAGTGTGAAAAGAAACGATCTTGATCCCTGGGTTTCTTTATCTGAACATTGTTGCAATTTTTGTTGATGCTAAGTGGTACAATTTTCCTTGGCTTTTGTTTTTCTGAATGATTCATTTATTCATTGCTCTCCCATGTTAGAAAGCTTAGATATTTGCGTTAGCCTTTTTTTATATCCTCGTATGGTTTGAGTCCATCAAAACTGTGTGCTTTCCTTCTTAATTTTAAGTTAAAATATAACCCAATTGAAGTAATTGCGTCCATAGTTGCTGGAAAGTTGAATGGTTTATCTGCTTGATTTTTCGAAGTGTTTAATTACGCTCTTTGGTGCATTTTCAAAGGAAGGTTTTGGTTTTTAGTGCATTTTCGTTGATCCGTGGATCATAGGTGCATAATATCGCCTGACTTACTGTGACAACGAATTGTGGGTTTCTACTGTTTTTTGTTCACGAACTAAGTGATAGGAAGTAGTATACCACTTGTGATTGAGTTGTGTTTGTGTATGGGGTAAACCCACATATAATGTAGAACAGCTTTAACAGCATTAGCCCCAGTCTTGAACTCAACTCTGAGTTTCGCATTTGAACAATTTATAAAATATACTGGTCTTAACATGGATGAGTGGAACTAAGGTTAGATGTCAAGTTGAAAATGGCAGCCTTGCCTGAGAAAAAAGAAAGGAAGATAAACTTGAGGTAACTTACAATGATTCCAAGAGCTATCGGCTTCCATTAGTCTCATAACTACATGTACTTAAGGCCTGTATGATGTGCAGATAAGCTATTCCGTTGGGATTTTGAAATATTTTGTAGAATAGTAGGAGTGTGATGGTACAGTTATCTGTCTGAAAAGCAAAATGATTATGATCCTTTAATCAAGTTGATGGATCATGGAAGTGATTGTTGATCGCATGGAAGTTGGATATCTGTTGAATTTTGTGCAACTAGTTTTAGTTTGATTGTTGATATGTTTTCATTGGATATTTCCCCAGGATTTAGGTCACATCGTGCAATTTTCATCTTTTAATTTTTCCATTTGAAAATGAATTCTAGTATTTTAACCATGTGAACAAATGTGGCTAGGCTGCATCTGGTGCTGTGCAATGTCAAATGATGGATATGACCTATCCAGGAGTTGTTCCAATGCACAAGGTATAAGCATTTCTCTGCAATTTTTATTTCTTTGATCTGTACATCGTATTTGAATTAACATTTTTTTATTGGTAGAATGGCTCCCTGCCCCTTTATTCCTAAGAGGATGCTTCCTTTTTCTTCTAATTGGTCATTGTAGGTCAATTTTGATGCTAAGACAGAATATGATATGATCCAAAATTATAAGGTTCTACAGGAAGTATTCAACAAGTTGAAAATTGAGAAGGTATTTTCATCTTGGTGCTCACTTCTCCGTTTTCATTTGGTTTTTGAGAATTAATAAGGAAACCTCCTTATCTATAATTGGCTTTTGAGGAATAACCATATTTTGAAATTTCTTTACAAATACCTCCAGTACGTGCACTCACTTTTAGAATAATAAACTATCCAAAGCAAAATTTTGTTTGTGGTGATGTATTGATCTTCACCATGTTGTACTTTGTATGCATAGAAGCAAACTTATGATGCAAGTGCTAGATTGAATTATGTGGGAGGAATTCTTTATGTTTTTGAATGCTAGTGGTCACAATGTTGATATGGTCCCATATGTCCATACCATACTAGGGTTTTGTTTGCTCTAGAATATCTTCTATTCATATGTGGTATATTTACCAGTTGGTTGGTCTCAACTTTGTTGGGGATATTAAGAAAAAGAAAAAGATCACTGTGCTTGAGCATTTTTCTAGGATAAAGCCAGCATTTACATGTGTTGGTTTCTGTTGGTCGTATTTAATTCTATGTAGATTTATGCATGTGTTGATGTTCTTTGGTTGTAAATGACTGAAGAAGAGTAAGGTTGAGATGTATTTCCATTGTAATATTTGATCCCAGTTTTATTGTTTGTCATACTGAGGAACTCAACTTGTAAATGGTGGTGGTCTTCCTTGACATGGATGGTTTGTGATATTGCAAACTTAGATTTAGGCGAGTTGAGAAACCAGACGGGGGGTGGTTTTTGGCACAATTGAGAAATTATATTCTTACTGATCTCAATTCTTTTTCTCCTTGGCTGTGCTGCAGCATCTTGAAGTCAATAGACTTGTTAAAGGCAGGCCTTTGGACAACCTGGAGTTCTTGCAATGGCTGAAGCGCTACTGTGATTCTGTAAATGGTGGCATTATGAATGAGTATGCTCTTTTTCTGAATTTCTTCTCTCCTTTCAAATCTTTAGGTTCATGTGTGTTGGTATTACATCAATGATCCTTTTCCTTCAATTTACATCTTTTAACCTTGTAGAAACTATAACCCCGTGGAGCGAAGGTGCAAGGGTGGGAAGGATCGGTATCCCAAGGGTTCTCAGAAATCCTCAAAATCTTTGCAAGCAAACAATTTACATAACCCTGGCTCTGGCGATACAGTTGGTCTTAATAAAACCTCTGGTCAGTTTGCCTTCCTAAACTTTCTACTCCATTATTTTATTTTTAACACCTAAGAGTGCCTCTCATTGCTTGATGCTGAACTCTTTAGGACCAAAGCAAGGGAAGCCTTATGCAACGGCTGGGGGTGCTAATTCTTCAGGAGAGGTTCAGGCTTTGTCCAAGGAGGTATCATTATCAGGCCGATGTCTATTGATTGTTGCCTTAGGAAGTCATTCCTCTCTCTCTCTCTCTCTCTGTCTCCAAGAAAAAGGTCTTCTGTTTTTTAAATTATGCAGTTTAGTGCACTGTTGATTCCTAAAAGGTTTTGTTGTGTGCTTCTGTTGTACAGATTACAGATCTCAAGCTCTCCGTGGACCTTTTGGAAAAAGAAAGGGATTTTTACTTTGCAAAATTAAGGGATATTGAAATTCTTTGTCAGACGTCTGAATTGGAGGAACTTCCGGTAGGAATTTCTGACAGGTTTTTAGTATATTTGTCTTACAGTTTCACAATCAACATGTTTAATCGTGTTCTTACATGTGTTTAGCATGGCTGTTGTATGTTTCTTTCCCTGTTGCTCAAGTATCTCTTCTCGAATTTCATAGTGCATCTGAGGTTGACAAACAATTTGTATTTTGCTATAGGTTACAACTTTTAAATAACTTTCGAAGCAAAATATTGAAATTCTTAATGGAATATTGAGCTCATGAGTACTCTACGCTTCGGTTCTCTTCATTTCCTTTTGGAGCTAGGTTTTGCCTTTCTTTCGGCTCAGCATTTCATACTAGTATTGACTAGAAACAAAACAACTCCCTCCCCCCCCCTCATGAATTTGGGTGATTTAGTATGATGATGTCTTTGTATTAACCAACTTATTATGCTGCGATTAAATTTCATGCAGATGGCAGTAGCAATAAAGAAGATATTATATGCTGCCGATGCAAAAGAATCACCACTTGCTGAAGCCCAGGAGTACCTCTACCAATCCATGAATGCTGATGAAAAAGAAGCTGAAACCGAAGAAACTGATCCCTAAATTTGATTTTTGGGACCAACAATGAAGGCTATTGTTGCGCCTAAACAAGCCCATGAATCAGTGATCTCTGTCTGTTAATTGAAGAACTTATTCCTCCTTGTATGTGTTGAACAGATGACTATGAATTGAAAGAAATGAGATTTTATTAATAATAGAGTCTCTTCTTCAATAGTTCTAGGGCCTCTCTGGCTTTTGTCTTCTCTAGTGAACTTCTTTGCATAACTTTTATCTTGAATGTATTTATTTTTGCCTTTTCATTTTGGCCCGGGGCTTTCCAAAGTTACCATCCATACATTTTCTAACAACGATTACCACAATAATTCAAACTCATAAAATCATAGTTAAAGGGGAAACAAATGGTAAATATAACGAATGGCTGCAAGAGGTAATTGTTAAATAAATAACCACAAAAACAAACGTGACAAAACCAGGATAATTACATATAATAAACCAGGAACATTCAGTATCCTTTACAAAAACAAAAGATAGCATTCATAACTATCAGCTACACACAACAGCCAACATCTTTTTCCCTATTACACCAAGGGACTGGATGGCAGTGAAACGTACTGCGACACCACAAGCCTCAATAATATCTAGATGCCTCATCATAGACGGATCCCCCACTGCCCTGGTACTTATCAGCCTACAAAACACGAAAGGTTACGTTCAGCCAACTTGTGAAAAGCATGAGTTAAAATTACGTGACTTGCAAATATTTGAATGGGATACGCAATAAAAATGTACTTGGCCATCACCACTTGAAAATGCCACTTTCTTATTTTCTGTTGTCAATTTAGCTATCAAAAGGGATATGTAACATTATAAGCATATCACTACGGACATTCATATATATTATGGTCAATAAGCATACCCTGTGAATGATCTTCTCAAAGGCTTCAGTCCCGTTCTCTGCAATGTATTTCTCTGCAGCAATTAGAATGTCATCTGGCTTACTCACATCCTTCTTCCTTGGAACATACCAAATGTTAACTCTCTGTGGGTTGAGAAAGAAAGGTCTGATATACTGTTCATAAACATATGCAGCACCACAGAAGTATGGGATGACCAACCAACAAGTAAGAATTAGCTTTGCGTATGACCAGATCGGAATCCTGTCAGAAAAGATTTAGAACATTACAGACACAAACTCAACTGAAAGACAGCATGGTGCATCATTTATGGATTATAACAGCCTGGGATTTATGAGAATCTAATGCAAGAATTTATAGCCCAGACAAAGATCAGTTTTTATACATCTTCCATCGATGCACCAATAAGATTTTGTTCTGTTCTAAACTGTAAACGTGTGGAAGAGATTATTATTAAAAAACAAGAAGTTCATTATACAATTTGAAAGACTTTTCATGATAATTTCCCACCACAGTGGTGGTGGATTCCCCCTCCCCCCTATGGAACCCAGGATCGAACCCCAGTGGGGTTTCTTTCGTCAGATGTAACCACAAAAAGAAATGCATATCAGCTGTGTATATGTTCTTTTTAAAATAAAAAAAAGAGAGTTCAAGAATGGAAATACAGCAAAAAGAAAAGTTTAGACCAAAATTTAACTACAGAATCTTATACAATCAATCTGCCTTCTCAGAGGTCTGAAATCTTAAGTAACGTGAAGAGCACATTCAATGCAGATCCAGATTATAAATAAGTGAAACAAATCAAGAATAAAGAAGCTACATTTTAGAAACGAAAAGAATTACCACTCAATGGCTTTGGCAAAGGTGAGCTCAAACAAAGTAATCATAGAATACAGAATCCAGTACGTGAGCCATTGGCGATCGTCAGCAGGAGACTGTGTCTCAATCGCCCTAATCGAGGCATATCTATCAACAAACCCAAAAATAGAATGCCCATTACAGAGAATTTCAAATTAAACACACAAAAACAAGTTAAAAAAGAGAAAGAATATTGAAAAGAAAGTGTGTGCAAGTTACAGTCTTTGAACCCTACTTACAGTGGATAAACAAGGCTAACCACAGGCCTGCAAAGAAACAAAACCCCATCAATCAAATTGTCGAAAAAAGAAAAGGAATTTTTTTTTCTTCTTCTGGGTTTTTGAGGTTGAGGAATTTTGGTAAAGTAAGTGAGAGAGTGAGAGTGGCCTACCCAGCAAGAACGTCGAAGTTCTTAAGAAGCACTTTGAGGAAGCTGCCGGCACCAGATCCCATCTTTGATTTCTCAATGTATGTTTCTAACACTCACTCTCTCTCTGATACAGAGCTCAAACTGAAGCTTCTAGAATAAGCTAGGGTTTTTCTCTGTCGGTTTCTCTGTCAGGTTCTGAAAGCGAGAAAGTGAGAAAGTGAGGAGGAGCAGACGGGTGTGTTATGGCTTATAGCACTACCAAAGAATACCCGCGGTGGTTAAAAAAAGAAAAAGAAAATGCAAAAGCTACGTAGGGGAATTGTTGGGTGCTCGCTTCTCATGGAAATTACTGTGGTCCTTCAAATCCGAGGGCTAAGATTGAATCAAGAGTGCGGGCTTATGTGTGGACTTACGAAGTGTCAAAGGTTGACTTTTGACACATGGGGTTGTCTTAGGGATTCTTTTTTTTTTTTTTTTTTTTTTGGGTAAAAAGGGGGCAAAACCCCAACTTTTTTTTTGGATGAAAAAGGGGGCGAAGCCCAACAAACAAGCCTAAACAGGACAGACTAGCCGAGATCTAGTCACCCTTGAGGCATCATCAGCCAATAAAGAGCTCACCCAAACAGGAGGAGTCTCGAAGGCAAAAAATCCCAGGTCCACATTGTAGCTCCAAGAGGCAAGACAATCAGCCACACAGTTCTTTTCTCTATAAATGTGTTGCACCACACAATTATCAATTTTCTTCAAGAGATCCCAGCAGCCAGTAAGCAACCCAGCAAGGGGGTGGCACTCAGCCAAACTAGTCATATGAATAAGTTGGGTAGCAATGGCAGAGTCCATTTCCACGACAAGGTGAGAGCAACCCTTAGCCACAGCAGTCTTGAGCCCAAAAAATAACCCCCAAAGTTCTGCTTCCAAGATATTACCTTTACCTAAGTTCACAGTAAAGCCACCACACCAATCCCCCTCAGGATTTCTAATTACACCTCCAGCACCAATCAAGCCAGATGCAGTATTTCTAGTACCATCCACGTTCAGTTTAAGGTACCCAAGTTCACAGTTGTCTTAGGGATTCTTAAGTGGTTGATAGATTGTCCATAAAGGACTCGATCCCCATGTAAAATTACAACATTGCCAAGTCTTTGGAACCATAAGGGGTCGTTTGGTACGGCAGACTGTCATGGACTGAACTAAATCTTATGACTGTCTTTGATTAGCTCGAATTGGCCTAAGCTAAATTAAGTACTGACCTACGTTTGGTGCTGCGTTAGACTATGAAGTTGATTGTAAAAATAGTGAAGACTTATGTTTGTTGCTGTGTCGGACTAAAAAATAATTATTTTATATTTTAAAATAATAATTTTTAAATAATTAAATGTAAGTTTTTTTGTTATTAGAATTACCAAATTGACATATACATTTCTTTTCCTCCAAACCAAAATGACATGTACATTTCATATATGCAAAAGTTAGAAATTCTTCATATATGCTAAAGTCATCTACATGACTTAGAAATTAGAGATTCAGTTCACTACACACAATTTTACTATTAATACATACAAATAAACATCAACAATTTCAAAATGAAACTAATAAGCCCCATAACCATGAACCATCTGGCTTTAATGCTAGTAATATGTTATACAATTTGTGGTGTTTCCAAAATGAAGCCAATCTTATCAATGCATCATTTGTGGTGTTTCCAAAAAGATAGATGTATCAAATTTAGCTAGCCCATGTCCTCAAGTATTGTCACTAAGCAGCTGCTCAACAAACACTTTCTTGATATCATCATCCAAAGACATGAATATAAATATATTTTGTGGCTTCTCCAAAATGAGTTTTAGTGCTGCAATTTGATCTAAAGGAGAAAATCCAATTTTCTTGAGTTCTTTGGCAATATCAGATCGATCTTCATTACCTTTTATTATAGCCTCAGTCACCATTTGCATCCTTTTCCTAGATGCTTCAAACAATTTCTCCAATACAGTCACAATCTTCTCTTCATCACTTGAGCTTGTAGCTCTTTTCCTCTTATTTTGACTGTTCATGGATTGGCTTCCTTCTTTGTTTAAAGACATAGGAGATGCATCTTCATGGACACAATTATCACTAGCATTAACTTCATTATTGCTTTGCTCTTCTATCATGTTAGCGGGGACTTTAGCTCTTTGTCCGTTAGCACGATCCTTCCCTAAGATATTAGAAAGTCTATCAAACAAAGGAAATGGTTTGCTCTTCCATTCAGCTGCTTCCTTGTGGTGATATGATAAAACAAAACACCACTTAGCTTATTTTCAATATGTAAAAAAAGAAGTAACAAAAGCAATTTTAAAATCTACACTCAACAAATCCACTTGACATCTTTATGTAAGAAAAATAGTAAAAATAAGTAATCCTGTACTTGCACATAAGTCTCCCATGCATCATTATTGTCAACCTTAACACACTTTTTTATATCATTCCAAGCAAATCCACTTGTGTTTATCATGTCATAGACTATACTATATTGCTTTTTCCACTTCTTCAATTTTGATTCAATATGAGGATATGCCTTTAGCCACAATGACATGAGCAAACAAAAAGGCCCAAATCAAGATTTGCTGTACCTTCTATCCAAATGGTAATCTAGTATGACTTTTTTGGCAAATTTTTTATAAGAAATGGCAACCTCATAGCTACAAAAGAAACTCCACAACAAGCATAAAACAACTAATGGAATGCTGAACAATAAAATAGCAATGCAAACTCTTTTTTTTTTTCTTTTTAATTTCACACCATCTACCTATAACATTACCACAATGACATGAGTCAAGATTTGCTGTACTTTCTATCCAAATGGTAACCTAGAATGACTTTTTTGGCACACATTTTATAAGAAATGGCAACCTCATAGCTACAAAAGAAACTCCACAGCAAGCATAAAACAAATACTAATCTTGCTCTGTATAATCTTTTAGAAGAAATTTATTTGATTAATTTGAATCAAACAATCAAACAGCTCTCCTAACTTCTTCATTTCAAAAGGTGTAACAACCCAAGGCCTCATCCAAAAGTCTACTCTAAAGTTGACTTCTGAATTTCTAGGCTTTCTTAAATACCCAATTGCAAATTAATTTCCAATTAACATCGAGTATATATATGTCGCTACAGTATAAATGGATTCTACGAAAATTAGAGAAGAGAAGAAGAAAAAAACAAAGAAAAGGAAGGAGAGATTCATAGCACACAATCAAAATTGTTGAGGACAATTGCAAAACTCAAATAGGTGGAAGAAGGAATAAGAGAGGTATCCAAAGGGAAAGACCTGAAAAACTTGCCTGGGTCAAGATTCGAAGAAGAGGAGTCAATGTTGAACAAATGAGAGGCAAAGTTGCGAACAAGAGAGAGAGGCGGAGTCGTGTGTTCAATATAGCGAAGCGCTAATTTTGCTAACCGATTTTCGGCTTCTCTATATAAGGAGAACGAGTGATGGTTTTTTTTTTACTAATGGGCTCTACAATCCCATTTAAGTTAGTCCCCCATCTAACCAAACATGGGCTTCAGGTTCAATTAAGCAGAGTCTTATCTAGTGAGCCCTACCAAACATGCCCTAAGACATTTGCTTGCAATTGAGATAAATGTTGAAAAGAATGTGGAGATTATCAAATTAAGATTAAGATCTGTATCATGCAAACTCAACTCGCTTGTATTACATTAGTTCATTAAGAAATATACAAACTACCCAATATGGGGCATTCTCAAATAACCCAAGACAAAGTGAAGCATTGCATATAAATCATTTCAATGACATAGTCTACATGTTATCAGGGTCGGTTTCTCTGCTCCTGCAAATGTTGCTACTGTTACCAAGTTGTCGAGATTCTTTGCCTGCTGTTGGTTTCTCACCGAGAAGTTGGGACGGCCAAGAATCCACCGAGGTTGGATACCTAGCATGCGGTTTACTCACATGTGAGGTAGTGTTAGATGTGAGCTGGGCGGCATCCGGCAGCGGGTAGGATTGGAGATCAGGGCAGAGGGGCATGACAAAGACAGCAGGTGCTTGCTGCAAACTGGGGTCTTGAGTGGGCAAACTGACGGAAGTTCCAGGAAAATGGGATGCCACTTTGGGTCTCAATTCTGCACAAGGGGGTGCTGCATTCAGGTCCGGTTTAGACTGGACCACCTTGTCTTCTATTTCACTGTGTAATTTCTCAATCTGAGTTTCTAAGGCAGAATTATCCTCTCTCAGCTCATTCTTCTCAATGGTCATCTGTTCAATTTTCAAAGAACTTGCATGAAAATATGATTGATTGAAAGAATGCACTACCAGATGTACAAGTTTCTTCTCAGCTCTAACAAAGACCAATGCATAAGGAATGATTCACACAAAACAGTATGGATTTAGCTAGATAGCTAAAGCATTGAGTACGCATATATTCTTTGAATCTTCTACATACATGACAGTAGCAAAATATTTGGGGGCAAAGAAATCTGTAAAGTGCCTTACATAGTTGGATTCAGACAACAAGGATGCATTCTCCTTTTGTAAGTACTCAATCTGACCAATCAAGTCCTTTAGCAGTCGTGTAGCTTCACACAATATAGAGGCCTTTCCATTGTTCTGCTGATTTAATTCTGTGCAAGAGTTTTCTCAAATTAAGAATGACCCAGCATCATATTAAAAAATGATTACACTAAGAGCCATCATAGTGAACTTCTAACAAATAAAAGATTAGTTACCAAGAGCATCGGCCAGCTCAAGAAAAAGCTCGTTAAAATGCTCACGCTTCTGTTTCTCCCTCTCAGCCTTGTGGATTCTCTTAGGAATTTTCCCCGGAATCTTTTTTCTGGAAAAAGCCCTGCACATCAAACAGCTTTGTAAACATCTAGCCAAGAAATCAGAGTGCTTTTCCATCCTAATAAACAGTCATGTTAAGCCACTTGGATGAGTTACATCCATTATTCTAAATGACTTCACACAAGTTGATAATGGCCAGAGGAAATTCTGTTGGAAGACCCTCTAAAATCTTTTATAACGCTTGAGTAGTATGAAGTTCAAAATAAATAAAGTACAAGTGGCATTTAAAAATAAAAGCAGTATTACCACATCAGAAAGAGATTTATATGAAAGAAATCAGCTTTATCAACAGGGAATCAAATTCTTTGTTCATAATAGGGCATAAGTGAGCACTTCTGTCAAGATATCCACCTTATTTGAATCCTCTAATCAGTTAGAAAGGCTATCTGTCAAAAACGAATCATAGGTATTCTTTCCTTCACGTGAATACCATAAACTTTCTCCGAGCAAATTCTATTCCAAAATGTATCCATCACTAGTTGCAGCTATATTTCTATTAAAGCTAATTCAAAATCGGCTGAATTACATATTTAGTGGGCAGCACATCCAACATTCCCCAAAGTTAAGTAGATTTTGACAGGGACGAAACTTATACTGGTTCCACAACATAATGTGTGTACCCTGTATCTTTTTCATCATTCCTTTAGGAACCCCATTTCTAAATTTTCAATTTGTAACTCCTTTTCAAAATGTTCAATATTTTGCATCATCAAGTTTCTAACTAAAGTAGGACAAGCTTTACCGTTCCTAAGTACACACGAACACTTCCAGCCTTTAATTAATATGCCAAGCATTAGAATATCCAATCCAGATAATAGAAAGTTTCTAGCACTCATAACATCGCTTATGCGCTCATGTGAAAATTAAGATCTGAACAACTTACCCGCGCACTGAGGCCTCCGTTACATTAGTCTTGTCAGCCGCCGGAACAGGATTCTGTGAACCCATGATCCGATAACCGTCTCTATGAACTGAATAGGGCCTTATATCCTATAATAAGAAGCAATACCAAATTCAGACATTCTTGAATCTTGTCAGATGATCCTCCAAACAACAGTAGGCAACCATATTTATCGTTATTGGGCCTGAATTTTTGCACTTTATATATAGATATTGAATTTTAAAATGAAACCCTAGTTTGTTTTCCTACAAATGATTGTTCTACCTCATTGCTCAGTCAACAAAAACCCTTAATGAACTGAACAGAAAAAAATATTACAATTAATAAATTGAAATGATAGCTTTTATCCCATCTTGTGGAAAATGATACTTGAACTACGGAAAATTCGGAATTAGACATCAAATCAACCCCAATCCAGAAAAAAAAGGTTTGTACTGTTTAGAAAGAAACAAAAAGCCATAATTCCAGAGACCCTAGATCAGAATAAAGAAACCATTTTGTGGAGAAGAAAGAAGAACAAACTCAGAGGAAATGCACAATTAGATTGAGAAAATGAAAAATTTACTGAATCACCTACCTCACCTGCAGTTGGAAATGCTGGGCAGAACAAATGGGTCTTCGATTAAGAGAAATTCAATAGATTTCGAAGAAAAATAACAAAGGATTTGGTTGAAATTTGGGGGGTATATATTTACGCAGAAAAATGTCATTGACTAACGAGGTAAGGTAACTGTACGCTTGGCATTTAGGAGGAGGGGAGGAAGACAGAGAGTGTGGCGGGAGAAAACGAGGCAGAGGAGGGCGTGTGGTGAGCGCTTGCCTTTTTGGTGCGCAATGAACCCAGCCACGTGACTCGCCACGTGATCTTCCTTGATTTTTTCATAACTTACGTTGTCTTATTACATTATATATGCTAGTGGTGAATTGAAATTTTGTTGTTGTTGTTGGAGTGGTGAATTGATTTTACAAATTATGTCAGCATCTTCCTTTTTTTTTTTTTTTTTCCAATGAAAAGAAAAATTAAAGAGATAGTGATAGGATTATTAGCAAATCTGTTTAGTTTCTTATTAATTTAGTTTTTTTTTTCCATATAAAATGGTCTCTTAGAAGGCATACGGTATCATAATGTGAGATTATACTTGTGTACTTTCTATAATGTCAATTTCTTGAGTAGCCAAGATATGAAACCTATGCATACACCCTCATTCTACAAAATCCAATCTATTCGGGTTTGGGGGGGATCGCGGTGGATTCCTAGACCAATTAATTTTCGTATTACCTCTCCCACGCAACAAGGGCAAGAAGATTTAAAGGTCAGTGAGCTTATTCTTGAGAATGGTACAACATGCTGGAATGTCTCATAATTCCATTTTTTTTGGTGATGGATGTGGATGAAATTTTGAAAATCCCGTTGAGCTTTTGTCTCCCGGCAGATAGGCTCGTTTGGCATTATGATAAGAGGTCATTTTACAGTTAGAGAAGTGCTTACTATGTTGCAATGGACTTGGAATTGGAGGAGGGGCAAGGATTGGCAACAACTTCAGTGAGTGAAGATGCTTCAGTTTGGAAGGTGTGTGGGGCGGGCTTATTCCGGCTAAAGCTAAATTATTTTTGTGGAGAATGCTGCATAATATATTACCAAGTCCCATTGCTGCTGCTAAGTTAAGAAGATGAAGGGCCCCATGGTTGGGATTGCAGGCATACACCGTGAGACTACTAGCGTGTAGTAGACGAAGCTCCTTCGCTGTAGATTTCGTCAAATTAGGATGTGGTTGAATGATATATATATATATATAACAGAGGTTTTGCTGTCATCTTTTCTGGTTAACGGTAATTCATCAAGCCGTGTCTCCCACTAAAGACAGACCAATGATGGCTTCAAAGGAAGTCTTTTCCTCAGGTAATACATACCATTATTCATCAGTTTGTGCAGCAACAAACTGAACCATGATAATTATATATATAGTAAACAAGGAACCTTAATTCCATGTCCTTAACAAACAAAAAAATAGCAATATCAACTATGAGCTAAGGATAACAGCCAATAAGGGCCTAGATGGCAGTAAAATGCCTCAGGTTGTGATCCTCAATGGCTCTGCTCCTCAGGTACTTACATTACAACTTGTTTTCTACTACCTGTAACCCCTCCTTCCAAAAGCTTTTTCTTTTTTGTCTTTTTTTCTGGTTGGCTTTTTCCTGCTGAATGGAGGCTTTTTCTGGCTGTCTAGCAGTTATTTCCTGCTTGGCTTCTTCCTACAAAATCCAATTATATATATTATGATAAATTAGACCCAAAGGTTAATAAAAACACTTGTAGACATGCAAACAATTGGCTCTCTTGATTCATGATCATTAAATAAATAAAACGATTTCACATAAACGCATTCCTTTTACCTCCCACATAAAAGAACTCTCATCCAGAGTGATTTCATCTTCTTGTTTTGGCTGCTTCATGCTAGTTGCACTCTCTCTTTCTACAGGTTCATAATCCTCGCACTCTCTGAGAGTCATAATCATCATAAAAAACAAAATCCAACGTACAAATTAATGTTATTGACGAAAACACAAGTAATGTGAAGAAAACTTACGGAGTAAAGCCGAACGTAAGCATGAACCAATTACCGGCCTCGATATCCACAGGAAGAACAATTGAATGTAAGGTCTCGATCATATGTCTTGTTTCTTCTTGGACAATTTGAAACATGGTGATACAAAGATGTTGAACCTCATCACATTCTTCGTTAGTGCCAGTCTTAACATGAACTAAGTCTTGATTCCCCAGATGAACCAAATAGTCAGTCACAAATTCACCAAATTGCAATGGGGGATCCGCAATCTCAAGGCCGTTCAATTTATACAGTTGCACTAGTGAATATGCAATATCACCATCATCATTTACCTTACTCTTCAAGGAGTATGCTATAATCTCATCCACCTTAAACATATTTAAGGCATAGATAGTCTCGCCTACAACCACGGCCCTCCCTCGGAAAGGAATATAAGTGTTAGTTTGCACTCGTTTCCAATTCTTTGTACCCACGTGAAAAGCAACGACATCCAAGTTTCGGTGTCTGTCACACAATGTATACAAAATAAGGCCGTAACAAACGGCATAACCAGTTACCTCCATAATGTATTCATAAGAAAATGGAAACAAAGACAGTCGCACCCAATCCTTCTTATCAGGATTGTATTTCCCAAAACCTAGACTCCGACTTCGTCCCTTGGCTTCAAGAAAATAAAGTGTGCCATATGCCGACACAACTGTTCCACGAGCCTTAAACTGTACGGTAGAAGGTGTGAAGGAATCTAATTTCCTAGTTTTCGTATTAAAGATAGACCCTTTGAATGAACTAAGGTCAGGCTTATCCCAATCCTCGTCTGTAAATACATATAGTTCAGAGCGGTCAAAAATCCTTGCACCCTGAACGTTAAAATCACTGAATGTGGCTACAGGTTTAGGTGCTCCTCCTCCGCCCATATCATCCATTTCTCCTCCGAATTTGAATTTAACTTCATATATGGCACCGGTGTTTTTGCCCCCATCGAATGTTACCATTAAAAACACAGATCTATCTTGGCCCCCCTGATTTACCGTCATCCCGTCCATGGGCAAGCTGGACAGAGAAGAGAGAGATATATAAAACAATTCAAGTTAATCTTTCAAACAACTACCTATACCTAGAGAGAATTAATGAATGAAGCAATGTCAAAGCTACACAATATATATATATACACACACACACACAAACAAAAAACAATGCGAATGAGAAACAAAAATTAAGAAGATGAAATCCACTAGTAAGTAAGGCATGCACTGACCTTGGGTAAGAATGAACGGCCCCATGTTTGCGACTGCCAGCCCTACTGAAGCGAAGCTCGTCCCATATTAATTTCTTCAAATGGACCAGTTGGATTTGGTGGGACAAAAGCGCGGCTAGAGATTTCTCCATCTCCGATATCTTGCTCGGTTCACCATGAGAATTCTCCATCTCCCATATCTCGCCCAGTTCACGCAGAGATTTCTCCATCTCCGATACCTTGCACAGAGATTTCTCAATCTTCGATGTATCGTGGCGTGAAACCATCGTCAAGGTATGGTCTTGACCCGACGTGAGCTCAACGGCAGCGGCCATGATATTGGAATACTAAACTGAGGCAAAAGGGAATTTAGGGTTTGGGGATGCTGCGGAAGAAGGGAGTTTTAATATGGTTAGTTGTGGGTACTCTATGAAATATATACTGAAGCTTGAAATTTATTCAAGAGATCAATATGCTTTCATTCATCCGTAAAGTATGTATTTATATAATCACCTAATTAATATGCTAGAAGGACACTTCCAGCCTTTAATTAATATATCAAGCATTAAAATATCCAATCCAGATAACAGAAAGTTTCTAGCACTCAAAGCAACGCTTATGCGCTCATGTGAAGATTAAGATCTGAACAGCTTACCAGCGCACTGAGGCCTCTGTTACATTAGCCTTGTCAGCAGCCGGAACAGGATCCTGTGAACCCATGATCCGATAACCGTCTCTATGAACTGAATAAGGCCTTATATCCTATAATAAGAAGCAATACCAAATTCAGACATTCTTGAATCTTGTCAAATGATCCTCCAAACAACAGTAGGCAACCACATTTTCCGTTATTGGGCCTGAATTTTTGCACTTTATATATAGATATTGAATTTTAAAATGAAACCCTAGTGTTAGTTTTCTTTCCAACAAATGATTGTTCTACCTCATTGCTCAGTAAACAAAAACCCTTAATCAACTGAACCGCAAAAATATTACAATTAATAAATTGAAATGATAGCCTTTAACCCATACTGTAGTGTTTGTGCCTAATAAATCACGGCCATAAGTTGGCCGAAGGAGCCCTTTCTCTCGGCCCTGGCACTTGTTCATAAAAGCTGAAACGCAGCGTTTTCGCCAGGGTACTTCGCCTTCCTAAAAGACAAAAGAAGAAATGCTAAGGCATGATCATCTCGGCCTCAAGCGAAGGCCGAGGCCAAGGCCGAACAAAATCGCGGCCAGGAATATTAAAATCAGATCATCACGTGATAGCAGGGACCCAGGCTTCATTTAATGAAGTAGTGCCTGTTTAATGCAGCAGACCCACTGGCTACAAGGAAGCATTTAATGCATGAGGGAAGGTGGGAAGTGACTGAAATCAGAATTTGGTGATGGGGATCAGAGTGATTAGACGTGGACATTCTCACAAGAATTCTGACAGCCTTAGATATTGGTTCACCAGCTATCCAGGCCATAAATGCGTCTCTACGGCCAGAAGCTCAGAACCCGATCAAGGGCGGCGGCCGAGATTCACCGGGATTTCTGGGGTCACACCACCATGCTTCGCGATCCCAAATGTCGATTGGACTGCCCACTTGCTCCAATCCAGCTCCACCATGCAGATTTTTTAGCCTCGATTACTCCTCCAGGGACTCTTCCTATAAATACAATACTCGAGCTTCATTCAAAGGGTTCAACACCAAAACAAAGCCTCCCACGGAGCAACTTATTTTTTCCTGTAATGCACTTTCAATATCTTTACTTGCTTTCCTAGGAGTAGTGGTAGATTGTAAGGAGAATCCATTCATCAATATATCATACGACCCTTGATTTTCAAGGCGCCGGAGCACCATCCTTGCTGTTCGCTCACTCACCCCATATATCATACGACCGTCGCTCCCTGAGCAGCGCGCCGGAGCACCGCCCAAAACCCACCACCTACACCATCACTCAACGGCCTTGTAGTTCAGGCCGTGAACCTAACAGCCGAGACCATTTCCTCTCTCGGCTACAATCGTTTGATTAGAAAGACAAGTTCAAACAGGCGCACCACTCAACCATCCGACACTCATCAATTCATCGACGCACGGTAGACCATGCTGGCACGCCCGCGCACAAACCGCACCGCACCCAAAAGTAGGAAACCGCGTGTTAACGCATATCCCCTCGGCCCGGAACCCCAGGCCGTGAGATTTGCGCGGCAGACATGTAGAAAATGATACTTGAACAACGAAAAATTCGGAATTAGACATCAAATCAACCCCAATCCAGAAAAAAGATTTGTACTGTTTAGAAAGAAACAAAAAGCCATAATTCCAGAGACCCTAGATCAGAATAAAGAAACCATTTTGTGGAGAAGAAAGAAGAACACACCCAGAGGAAATGCACAATTAGATTGAGAAAATGAAAAATTTACTGAATCACCTACCTCACCTGCAGTTGGGAATGCTGGGCAGAACAAATGGGTCTTCGATTAAGAGAAATTCAATAGATTTCGAAGAAAAATAACAAAGGATTTGGTTGAAATTTGGGGGGTATATATTTACACAGAAAAATGTCATTGACTAACGAGGTAAGGTAACTGTACGCTTGGCATTTAGGAGGAGGGGAGGAAGACAGAGAGTATGGCGGGAGAAAACGAGGCAGAGGAGGGTGTGTGGTGCGCGCTTGCCTTTTTGGTGCGTAATGAACCCAGCCACGTGACTCGCCACGTGATCTTCCTTGTATTTATTTATTTTTTATTTTTATAACTTACGTTGTATTATTACATTATATATGCTAGTGGTGAATTGAATTTTTGTTGTTGTTGTTGGAGTGGTGAATTGATTTTATAAATTACTAGTCTCTTCGCACGCGCTTCTTCTCCTGTGAGAGGCTTTAAAAAAAAATAAATTAAATTTATTTTAGAATTAAAAAAGATAATGGGTAGTTGTGTTCCATAAAAATATGATCCATTATCTGATTTTTCTTTTAATATTAAAAAGTGTGAATTTACCATATTATCCTCATTTAATTAATAATTTCAATTCTTAATGCTAGCATTAACCAATGGCATTTTATGGTATTTTGAATGTTTTACCATTCTCTGACTTTTGCTTTATCTATATAGATATAAGCACCTTCCCCTTTTTTTCAATGAAAAAAAGAAAAAAAGAAATAGGGATGGGATTTTTAGCAAATCTGTTTAGTTTCTTATTAATTAAGGTTTATTTTTGTCTTTTTCATATAAAATGGTCTATTAGGAGGCATACGAATGAACGGTATCATAATGTGAGATTATACTCATGAACTTTTTATAATGTCAATTTCTTGAGTAGCCAAGATATGAAACCTATGCATACACCTTCATTCTTCTACAAAATCCAATCTATTCGGGTTTTTTGGGGGATCACAGTGGATTCCTAGACCAATTAATTTTCGTATTATCTCTCCCATGCAACGAGGACAAGGAGATTTTTACAGGCGTCGTAACCCGCATCGTCGAAAAGGGGGTTCATGGAAACTTTTTCAAAACACGACGTCTGTTCCGCGTCATGGAATGGGGTTTCAATAACGCAAATGGCATGTCGTGGAAACTTTTTCAAAACACGACGTCTGCTCCAAACGTTTGGGAGTATATGAAGGGAGAGAATGAAGGGAGAGAAGAGACAGAAGGATAGCGCGAAATAGAAGAGAGTGGGGAGAGAAGGTTTGATTTATTTCTTAATAATTGGGTTTGGGACTTAAAAATAAAACAATAATAACCAATTGTTTGGGACTATATGAAGCGGATAAGAAAAAAAGAGCACCAAGTTAAATTTTGGTGAAAAAAAGAGCGACAGGCTTAAAAATTTGGGGGGAAAGAAATTATAGATCTATGACGCGCATAAGACATCGTTAACAAACATATCTATGACGTAGAACACGCGTTGTGGAAATCTAATTTTATGACGCGTGACACCCGTCATGAAAATCAACGACACATAATCAGCGTCGTGTTAAATATTTTCCATGACGTCTCCCAAACGTTGTTGATTCAATGACGTTTATGAACTGTCGTTAAATTGTAAAACTTTTAACAGCTCATCACTTGTGTCATTGATTATATTTTTGTGGCTATGAAAAATATTGGACAAAATTAAAATGAGGTCACAAAAACATGAGGCGAAGACATTGGGGGGGTTGAAGTTTTAGATCTATGACGCAGAAGTAGAGTCGTATTAAAAGTTTTCCGTGACGCAGAAAAGACGTCATTGATTCAATGATGCTTATAACGCATCTATAAACTATAAAACCTTTAACGGTGTGTCTTATGCGTCTTCTAAAGGTAATAGAATCTATGACACCTAACCCACATCATTAAAAACACAATTAATGACGTGTTAATCCGAATGTCATGGTAAGTGTGTCATAAACTATATTCAATGACGCTCATAGAACGTGTCATGAATGACATAATTTAATGACGTATATTTTAGACACGTCATTAAAAGTCATGTTTGTTATAGTGAGTAGTATTGTTTCTATTTGGTTAGAGTTGTGCATCCCATTTTTCTTAGGATGTACACTGCTGTTTTTATTTTATTTTTACCTTACTCTTCTTTTTGAGCTCAAGTGTTTTCTAAGGATACTGTTTGTTCTTACAAGTATACTGTTCTTTATCAGCATACTTATATTGAAGTGGAATTTTTAAAGCCTCTCTTTTTGTTGTTCTTATTTTAATCTCTCAGTGACAGTGTTGGTCTTTTCAAATTATTTTTGCATGGTGTTGATGTTTCTCTGGTGTCATGTAATTGACTCTTTCTGCACAAATATTTACTTTTTAGGAAAATACAACTCTGAAAGTAGTTTTTGAGTAAAATTTCTTTTCATATGACTAAATCCAAAAATTAGTTGTGAATGTTGCTAGTGGCGAAAAACCAAATAAACTCGTAGTTGAAGTAAAGCCTGAGAAAACGTCTAAATTACTAGATTTGTATTTTGTATCGTGATGATGGATAAGTGGGGTTGGGACGTTGATTGAAAGGCGTGCATTGCAATTTGTTTGTTTGCTGGCCTGCTAATTAAAAGGATTAAATGTTTGTTTGTTTATATCTTTTGTTGCAGTTTACTTTCATTGCTATGGAGGACCAGAGAACGAAGTTTGAGTTTGTTGAAACGTTGCATCATGAAAATGAGAAACAAAATAAGGTCATTGGTTTTGCGGTTTGTTTTTACAGTTTCACGTTTAATTATAAAATTTCTCAAAAATTGTATCAGGGATATTTCTATTTTCATTCTTATGAGCCACCTATAAATGCGGTGTTTGTAAAAGTTGCTGGACAAAATGCAAAAACAGTATTTGAAAGGAATTGTGCCGTTACTGATGGTGTTGTTTTACGACTGTGGACGTATTTGTTCTCCCAACAAAAGGACTTTCCCAACTTGCCTCAAGATGCAAAGCTGAGGAAGGGAATTTGGTGTTTATGTTATGATCGCTTTGAACACAATCTTAAAGAGTGGACGACTCTGGTGAACAGTGGTTATTATGATGAGCTTCAACTATCTATCTGTCAAATAAAGTAGGGTAAATATTTAGTTATGCTCAAATACGCTCATATTCGCTCATATTATTATTCTTCTCCAATATGGAGGTATTTATACAAGTACAAAGATATGTTAACCATAAATAAAATAGGAAATATATCTAAATTACAATAGGAAGTAAATCTCTATTACAATAGGACTAAATAATAATTGGTAAGTAATCAAAATTCTAATGAAATAAGGAACCAAAATCCTAACTAAGTAAGGACTCGCCAACACTATCAAGATTCGCGATGGTTCTCTTAACGACTTTTGGCTTGATTCTATAAGGTAGTTGGTTAGATTTTTATTTATTATTAATTTTTTTGTTTGGTTAAAATTGTTTATAGTTTAGTTTAGTTTAGTTTTAATTTAATTGTATTTGACATAAATTCTTTGTATTAATTGTTTGTAGGGATTTGATTTCTTGTGTACGTCGCATCCATTCTAAGTGGTTATATCATGGTGGATTGCTTGACCGGACTAATTATGTATTTGTTGACAAATGTCTGAAGAAAATCAACATTAAAGGATCTTTGGATGAGTTTGAAAGTTATGAAAAACATGAGAAGGAGAAGAATAAAGATATTATAGACCTTTTATGGATGTTGGACAACTGGCCGGAATGTGACGCATTCTTTAAGCTTGTGAAAAATGTTGACACTTTGGGTTTGGGGTGAGATCTCCATCTCTTTTATTTTATTATTTCTTGCTCTTTCTTTTTATTTCATTTCTTTCTTATATAATGGATGTTCTTTTTGTCTTTTCAGCTATAACGATTTTGTTGATAAAGTGGAGGGTCATTCGTTTTTGTTAAGCCTTGACGACATGATGCATCTCTTTGATGTTTATGAACATAACAGGATTGATCCAGCTACTTGTCAAGATGTCAAACACGCTTTGACATCATCTGATTCTGATAAGTTCAAAAACTGGAACAGTGCTTCAACCCTTGCTAGCATGAATAGCTATATGTTGGGTGTTTATCATTAGGGTTAATTACAGTTTGGTACCCTGAAGTTGTACCCTTAAGGCATATTAGTCCCTACCTTTTCAATTTTAACAATCACGTACCCTTAGTTTGTAAATTTTTTACAATGTGGTTCCGCCGTTAGGGTTTCTATTAGATCTCTTTGTTAATTGCCTACGTGGCATTGTGGGTTCCATATTTTTTAATCTTTTTAATTTTAAATTGATTAAAATATAAATAAAATATTAAAAATCAAAAAATCAAAAAATTTATCTCTCTCTCTTTGCAACGAACCCAGAACCCATCTCTCTCTCTCTTCTCTCTACTCTCTACACCACCACCTGCAAACTATCCACACCCCAGCCTGCAACCACATTTTCTCTCTCTCTGTTAGGTTGGTGACACTATGACAAGCCTGAAAAACCCCCCTTCTTTGCAAAGAAACAAACTTGAAAAACCCCTTAAAGCGTTTACCTTAGTTCCAGAGAACCTCCAAAACCCTAGAATTCAAAACGACGAGATTGAAGTCCATGTTTTTTTGGCGATGCCGATTTTAGCACTAGAAATTCAGAGAGAGAGAAAGGGGTAGAGAGCAAAGAGATGAGAGAGAGATGAAGATCGGCAGATCTCGCTGGAAAGCGCCGACTGACGACAGCAACGAGGTTTGTAGGATGGAGAGAGAGTGGTCGGCGAGCTGGGTTCTGGGTTCGTTGCAGGCTGGGGTGGTCTCTCAACAACAAAGGGAAATCGGGCGAGAGGAGCGTGGGTGGGGGGTGGTTGCTGGGTTGGGGGTTGGAAGGCGATGGTCAAGATTTGGGGTATCCGTCGAGACTGCCGATTCGATTGTGTTGTGACAACAAGGCCGCGTATGATATCGCTCACAATCCAATTCAACATGACATAACAAAACACATGGAGGTTGCAGATTTTTTATCAAGGAGAAATTGGAAGCAAAGATTATAGAATTGCCCAAGATTCGATCAGAGGATCAACTGGCTGATGTCCTTACCAAAATAGTATCAAATAAATTGTTTTCAAAATATGTTGGCAAGTTGGGATTACCTTATTTATCTTCCTGTAATTATGCTATTAAGGTTGTATATATGCCTTATTGATGAATGAGAAAAGGTACGGTAAATTATTCCCAAAACTCTGAATTTCAACTAACAGTAAGGTTCTGAACCCCAAAAGGCAACCTTATATATCAATTAAGCTAGCTTTTTGATCATGTAGAAAATGAAAGATTATGAGCAAAGCCACACTCACTTGGTTGATTGAGTTGTGGGATATCATTGATTTATATAATACTGAGTACAACACATACAAACAAACAGAGACAGAGTCCATAATACAAGGAAACAGAGTCCAGGAAACATGAGTCCGGATTATCAGGTCCATCACCTAGGTAACACAACCCTACAGTCTATCAGAAAATACAGAGCCTTGAATTGAATGCATTTGCAAATACCTAAACTAGGTTATAAGAATATATCATGAGTTATCACACCTAATTCATTTCACCATCACCCATCATCTTCTTTTAATCCAACGTTTTACATAATAAAAAAAAGTGGTCTTGATATTCTACAAGTCCCTCATAATCAAACATCTCAAAATAAAAGAAGGAAAACAAAAAACATTGCTTAAAGAGAAAGAAAGAAATTGGGAATATGTACAAACGTTTTACACAGCATCTAAAGCTCCTATTCAAGCATTTTCTGATTCTTTAAGGTTTGTGCATCCCATATCGCTTGTGGTTCGTATTACATATACAATTAATAAAGGAAGATAAGTAAAGAGTGTGGATTATAAACATCCGCAATGGATTTTTTAAACCATCTTTTTAGATAAAATTTAGAGAGGAAGTGAGAAAACCCACCTCCAACCATGCTCCCTATCCAGTTCTTAAAATAGGGAGACCTCTAGGAGCTCCTAAATATGAGGAGAATTGACTCCTAGTGGCTCCCTATAATTTAATATTTCCTATATTTTATATTATTTTTCTTATAGAGATGGACCATTTATGTTGAATTTAAAATATATATATATAGCATTTATGACTCCCTAAACTAGAGAGACTAGAGAGTATGATTGAAGTTGAAAATTTATAGAGAGCTTCTAAAATGGCTTTTGTGTATTTTTAGCTAAATTGTAACTAAAAATTAGAGAACATGGTTGTAGATACTCTAAGATATTAAAAGTTATTTGACATGTTGAAAAGAAATATAAGATCAAATAGTTATTAATTATAGATTTCATATCACAAAACGTCCCTAAGGTGCGTATATAAAGGATTACCATTTACACGGAGACTAAATGATTACAAGACCACTATGATGATTATTAAACTCACTTTGCTTAGAATATATCCCATCTCTTGGCAGTATGATAGAGCCAAAATGTGGGATGTGATAAAAAATGGTTTTAATCCTATAAAATTTAGGCATAGTTATTAGCTAGATACACGAGGAGGTAACGGCAATTATATTATCGCTCTGTTTGTGCATGTGATTGGAATCCAATTCTAGAATTATCTTTGATCTTACAATAATATTTTATCTAATAAAATTTATCTTTAAATAAATAAATAAATATATATATATATATATATATATATATATATATATATATATATATATATATATATATATATATATATATATATATATATATATATATATATATATATATATATATATATATATATATATATATATATATATATATATATATATATATATATATATATATATATATATATATATATATATATATATATATATATATATATATATATATATATATATATATATATATATATATATATATATATATATATCTTTCGGAGATCAATTCCCAATCGATCACCCAATTGCAAAACAAGCATGCGTCCTGTTAGTATTGCAGTTTTCTTATAGTCTTGAGCATATAGAATAAAGCACAAATAGGACGTATGCTTGCTTTGCATTTGGGTGATCGATTATATATAAGATCAATTAATTGAATGTCAGAGTTGAACCATCAAGAATATGACAGATTGAGAGATTGTATTTATTTATAAGAATATTGCAGTACTAACTAACACGACGCATGCTTTGCATTTGGTTGATCGATTGGGAAAAAAGAGGTTGCATATTTTATAAAATAGAAACTGTTGCTGCATGTTTTGAGCATATATATATATAGAAGAAGCATTCAATAAAATATATATTGAATGGCCGTGTGTTGAACTTTGGATGGTTCAACTATAGTAATTCATATCCAAAACCTAGATTCATCTTCCTCTACTCTCATACTTATAAATACTACTAGGATAAATTATGTGAATTTATCCTAAAAATCATCTTTTTTACACAAGGAAAAAGTAAAAACATGGGTGATGATACTAGAAGGCCAAGATACATACTATACTACATAGAATATTCACATATACCAATCAATGAAATTGAGAGAGAGAGAGAGAGAGAGAGAGAGAGAGAGAGAGAGAGAGAGACACTTGGATAAATAATGAGTAATTAGTCAGTTATGTTTCCAAACATGGTAAACCCAAAAAAAAAAAAAAATTCTGTAATTATCCTATTCAATAGTTGGTGATAAAGAATCATTCCCTAATTAATACCCAAGCGATAATCATTTATTCATAAATAATAAAAATGGAAAAAACACATAAGTTCAATACAAATCTTGTACAGCTAGCAAAATGTATGAGGGCGGACTTCTTGATCAACAAAACACTAATCTTTACTACACATCGATGATGGTATTACTTCTTTAACACATGTAAATATTGGGTTTTATATATTTGTCATGCATACATACTATATATTTATATGTATATCTAAATTCCAAAAGTAGACCAAAATAATAAAAAGTAGCATTTGACCAAAATAAAAAGTAGAGATAGTAAAAAGTAGCAATTTCTTTACATGTAAATAGATTGGGTTTAGATTGGGAAAGCAATTTATCCATGTGTATGATAAAAAACGATAATGTGCAATTTAAGAAAAGATTGAAGTAACACTTGCATTCCATAGATTAGCTTGTTTGTTCATAACAATACGAGCATGAATAGCATTTACTCAATTTCTACATATATAGTTTAAGCAAGCATTGTCTCACTTTTTACAGGCACCTTATTTTTAAGGTGCATAGCATGATGTATTGCCTTTGCTTCCTTCAACTTTTTTCTCTTTCCCTAGATTGATTGCTATGATGACATTCCCACTTCGTGGTAGGATCAATAACAAGTTTCTCGAGTGCAAAAGCATTCTTTATCAAGAACATGACATGTTCGACAACATTTGTACGAACCCTGATACTTCTACTTGGGGTTAAGTAAGAAAATTTCAATTTCAGAGGATAAACTGTCACTAAGCCTCCGGTCCAGGGGATAAAATAGTAATCAAGCCTAATTACTGACTACTGCAAAGTATGCTACTCTACCCATATATATTTGATATCCAACTTTCTCACATTTATTGATTCGTCTTTTATTTGCATCTTTTAGAGTGAGAGACAGTAGTGAAGCTCCCAACAAACTACAATGATTGGTGAGTAATATATTGAAGAAAAACTCATGGATTTGTCAATACATAATTCAGAATTGAGAACTCTTTGTTTGCTCAAACAAAACAATGTAGTAATGTAATTAGAACATAACAGGTGAGGGCCGCTCTTGAGATTTTAATGGCTCTACGCAAAACATAAATTGGGCCCTCACATGATTTAATATGAAAATACAAGATTAAAATAAAAATTTTGACGACTCAATGCCCTAAAACATTTTTTTTTAGTTCCAACGATATTCTGAATACTGTAGGCGCACTATTTTTTTATAGTGCGAATCATTCTTTTTTGTTGTCAATACTGTAAGCGCATTGAGGTTCCAAGTTTGAACCATGTACTTCCCAGAGCTTCAAGCCATGGCCAAATTTCGTAACAATTGACCCAAAAAAGAATTCGTAACAGAAAAACAACAATTCTGTCTGATAAAAAATAAAAAATAAACAAACAAATCTGTTCCACGGCGCGGGAGGACCCAAACTCTTGTCTGTTTACCTAGCTTACGTGTACTTGTTTATATCGCTGACCTTTTCGCTTTCTATCTCAACTCTTTTCATTATTTTCTTACATTGCTGAGTCAATCCATGGTCATTTTCATGCGCATGACTATATGTCTATGAGATTCAGATGAAAACAACAGCAAAGTTTTAGAATAATTAATTCAATTGCTGGGGTCATTTTCATTTTCATTTACAAATACGAACTAGTTGTTCCAAAATAATTTCTCATGTATTTCCAAGGGATGAGAAATGGAAGATTCATTTCCCATGTTTGGTAATCCTGGGAAAGTAACCAAGAAATATCATTTTATTTACTTTCACATATTTGATTTGTATAGGAATGTAAAAACAAAGTTTGATTTGTATAGGAATGTAAAAACAAAGTTTGGAGGGGGGGTGGGAAATTCGGATCCAGGCCAGGTGGGGTGATAAGGGGAAGGCCAAAACACTAAGCCACTCCACGTCTTCTAAAACAATTGTTTTAACTGGAATTTATCACCAGTTAACGTGTAATGATCTAGCTCAACAATCTTTTAGCAAAACATGCCTAGTCTAGTGGTGAGGTGTGGTAATCTTAGTTGGTCATCAATCCCAGGCTCAATGAGGTCATTTTATGGAGAAATTTTTGTTATTTTGAAAAAAGTAGAAAAGAAATCATCGGAGCACACAAGTGGGATTGAAACTCATGCCTCTATTGAAATTAAAAGTGCAACAAACCAAATATGTTGTCAGTTCACGTTTATATAAAACATACACGCAAAATCGAGGCCCTATGCGGTGGCACCACTTGCACCATGTCAGGACTGGCCTATGACTAGGGGCTCTTTACTCCAGTCGGGCTCTCTAAACACTTCTCTTGTAACGTTTGTATTGTACTAACTTACTCTAAGCACTAGTGACTACATATTATCATGTATTTGAGTTAGCAGTGCTGGAGTTCCTCATAATTTCTTGAAGTGGAAAGATAAGATCATGGGATGGGCTTGCATTGCAAAAAATTCATCAACGAAACCATCCACCACAAGCATCTGCAATAAATAAAATTCCTCTATGATGAGAGGGAAAAAACGCAGCATCTGCGGCAAAAACTTCATCAAGAAAACTGTTACGTACCAGAACCATCCTCGTCATATTTTTAAACAGCTTAATGTGGTAGAGTATTTGCTTCTTCTTTTTTAAAATTGAAAGTAATTGTTTAAAAAGCCACACTGAATGGAGAATGTATTTCCCATCGTTTGACAAAGTTGCGGTAATAATTTTTTTCTGAAAAATTTAGTTTAAGAAGAATCAAGTCACAAAAAGTTAACAAAGGTAAATTAAAATGACCTAAACTAAATCATGGGAAATTGTTTCTCCCAAAACCATTATAGTGTCCAGCAATTTGAAACGTCTTGGCTGCTATTTCAGTTTCCATCTTAGTCCCAAACAGATTCCCAAAACCATTATAGTGTCCAGCAAACAAACCAATCCAATCAAAATGACCAGCAGGTCTTGTTAGAAACTGAATAATAACATAGGATCCAGTATTGGGCCATAGGAGTGAAAAGAGAAAAGCAAAGAAATAGGCCTAAAATCAACCAAATTAAGTTTAGAACAAGGAGCAAGCCATAAGGGATCAAGATATAATACCCAAAAAAGCAAAATAGAACCACGTCACAGCTTGAGGAAAAATAATCCATAAAACATGAGCACAGTACCACAATTATAATAAATATAACATTCAAATAAGCGGAAGTCAACAAAGACAAATTAAAATGACCTAAACTAAGTTTGAATTTTCATATTTCACAATTCCTAATAACCGCTTGGGACATCATTAGTTTCGTCATGCTGCATGGCTTCTATTTCCAGCTTCCTGGCGGTTATTTCTTCTTGTTTTGACTGATTCATACTAGTCACACTCTCCTCTTTTATGGGTTCATAATCCCCACACTCACTGAGTCAAAATAATGAGAAACCTTGTTACATACAAAACACAACAAATAAAATGTTATTGATGAAAACACAAGAAACGTGAAGGAAACTTACGGTGTGAAGCAGAAAAGAAGTTCAAACCATTCAGAGCCCTTGATATCCACTGAATGAACACTTGAATGTATGGTTTTCATCATACATCTTCCTCCTTCTCCAACAACAATTTGAAACGTGGTGATAGTAAGATATTGAACCTTGAGACGTGAATCGCACCATCCAGTCTGGACATGGAAAAAGTCATGATTCCCCAAATGAACCAAATATTGTGTTATATCATTAAACCATGGTAGCTATGGACGCACGAACTCAAGGCCTTGCGATATAAAAAGTTGGCTTAGGGAATATGCAATACCACCATAATCACCTTTGCCCATACTAAAGGAGAATGCTATAATCTTTGCCTCCCCATATAAGGCATAGATAGTGTCGCCTACAACCACGGCCCTCCCTTGAAAAGGAGGGGCACAATAAACAGAAGTGTCAAGTTTCACTCGATTCCAGTCCTTTCTACCCACGTGAAAAGCAACGACACCAAAATTCCCATTCCTCAAGCCACACAATGAAATCAAAATAGCGCCATATCAAACAGCATAACCAGTTATTTGCATACGGTGGTCATAATCATCATAAAATGGAAAAGAAGTCATTTTCTCCCAAACCTTCTGATCAGAATCATATCTACCGAAGGAGTGCCCCATAACTGGTGAGAATAAGCTTGATGGACATGCAAGATAATAAACCTTGTCGTACGCACACACAATAGTTTCTATTGATTTAGAGGCTAGGATAGGAGGAATAGATGAACAGTTTGACCAAGTCTTCGTGTCAAGAATAAATCCACCGTCCTTTCCAATGCAGTATAATTTGGAATGGTTGAAAATCCGTGCAGCCTGACGACAACCACCGTGGAACTTGGCAACATGTCTAACTACTGGGGGTTCATGAGTGACTTCTCCTCCGTGTTTGAATTTGACTTCATAGACTGCATTAGTGTGTTCTTCGTCCTCATAAGAAGACACGAATAAACATACAGATCTAGATTCCCCTTGATTTACCGTCATTAACGAATGTTCCCAATCCTTGGGTAAGCTGGACAGAGAAGAGAAGAGAGATGCATACAACAAGTCAAGTTAATCTTTTCAAACACCTACCCTGCCTAAAAAGAATTTATCTAGTATATAGAAACTGGTTATTATATATTTAAAGCAAAAAATAGTCAAATTGCATGCAGCAGCGAGAGAAAACTTAAGCAAAATTCTCCGAGAAAATAAACAAATAGGAAATTGATAGAAAATTTTGAAAATAAACAAACAACAGCAATGAGAATTAAGAACACCAACAATTTTACAGAGAAACAAAAATGAAGAACACGAAAATCCACTAACCCATGCACTGACCTTGGGTAAAGATCATAGGCCTTTGGGTTGGGATGGCTGGGATTGTAGTTTTCAATCACCGTGCAAGGGGGGCTTAGAAAGCGAAGCTCTTGCGTTATTGATTTCGACAAATACAACAGTTGGCCCAGAGTTTTCTCCATCTCCAATATCCTGCCCGCAGATTTCTCCATCTCCAATATCTTATTGCCGAGTAGCTCATCTTGGTGTGAAGCCATCATGCCTTGACCCAAGGTGAGCTCAGCGGCGGAGTCGGAAAATTGAGATATACACCGAGTCCCCATGATAGGGCCTTTGCTATTGAAATGCTTAAATTGAGGCAAAAGGGATTTTAGGGTTTGGGGTTGCTGCGACATAAGCTAATTTTATTATATGCTTGGTTGTGGGTATGAAAATATATGTTAAAGCTTGGAGTTTATTCAAGAGATCAATATGCTTTCATTCATCCGTAAAGTCTGAATTGCAAAGCATATGTATTTATATAAGGGTAAAGGGTTGAAAACCCCCCTGGACTATTTGGCTTGTCGAAATGTCCACCCTGAATTTTTTTTTTCAGCCAATTTAGCCTTCGTATTAAATTTAATCGCTAATTTCACCCCTGCCGTTAGGTTTTCCCCAATTCCATCCAAATGCCTGTCAAATATAAGGGTCAATTTGACATTTTACAAGGTAATGCATTAAGAAAATATGGAAAATGTAATGTAATATATTTAAAGGTATAGCCACCCGGCTATACTGGCAATTTCATTGTACAGAGGGCCCTTAGGCTGTGGCTCTTCATTGGAGACTGTGGAGACTGCAAGCTCCTTTCGGCCTTTCACTTGAGGGCCCTTCAGCTCCGGCTCTGTGGTGTGGCTCATTGGCGCCCATGAGCTCCAATTCTACAACTGCGACAGAGCCAAAGAGGCCCAAATGCATGGCTTTCAAACCCTAGTCTGCATCCCAACCCCCACCGGCGTTCTCGAAATCGGTTCTTCAGATTCGATCAGAGAAAACTGGAGCCTGGTCCAGCAGGCCAAGTCGTTATTCGGGTCGGACTTCATCTGCTCGGTAGCAGACCTGGAAACCAGATCCCCCATTGACTTCATAAACCGAAACTTCTCTTTCGCCGATATCGGAATCATCGCCGGCATAGAAGAAGAGGAGGACGACAAGAAGGAAGTGGCGCTGGACTTGACGATGATGAAGAGGAAGGGTGGAAACCCGGGAACGGGTCTGTACCCGGATCCAAACTCGAACCCGAAGCCAGACTACTCGGACTTCGACAGTGGTCCCCAACGGTTCTACGCGCTGCGGGCGGTGGTCCCCAACGTGTCGAGAATGGACAAGGCGTCGCTGCTATCCGACGCCGTTTCTTATATCAACGAGCTGAAGACGAAGATGGACGAATTGGAGGGGATTGGGTTTGATCGGGAAGAAGGGAAACAGAGGTTCTAGAGAGAGAAAAAGAAAAGTTTTTGTTGGTTTTTTTATTTTTATTAATATTTTATTCAACTTGTGTTTTAAAAAGATTATTTTATTCTTTTTTGGACGGCCATTTGGATGGAATTGGGAAAACCTAACGGCGGGGGTGAAATTGGCGATTAAATTTAATACGAAGGCTAAATTGGCTGAAATTTTTTTCAGGGTGGACATCTCGACAAGCCAAATAGTCCAGGGGGGTTTTAGACCCTTTACCCTTTATATAATGACCTAATTAATCTTGCTAGAAACAGGAAACTTTCTTTAAAAAATGATTTTTATTTTTATTTTAAGAGTCGGGAAAATTTTACTACTGTTATTTTTGAAATGGAAGATATATGAAACCTTCTTTTTTTCTTTTCTTTGTGTAGAGAGAACAAGAAACTTATAATTGTTTTTTAAGGACAATGCTTGGCTCCTGACATATCAGGAGCCATTCCTCCTCATACAAGATGTGGCCTTCTAAAAAAATGACACCTGTTTTGTTTTTTTTCACTGACCCTCCCTCTCTCTTCTCAGCCACTCTCCTCTCCTCCCTAAGCTCTCTCTTCTTCTCTCATCTCCCCATCTCTGTCTCTTCCCATGTTTCTTTTTTTTTTTTCCTTTTTTTTTTGTTTCAATGATTCTCCCTCTCTCTCTTCTCACCCACTCTCCCCAGCTCCCTCTTCTCTTCCCATGTTTCTTTTTTTTTTTTTTTTTTTCCCAGCTCTCTCTGCTCTCTTCTCCCCATCTATGTCTCTTCCCCTGCAACTCTTTAGAAGAAATTTTCAGCCCCTTTCTCTTCCCATCGCTGCTCCTCCATCATCATCACCCAAACACTATGTATTGATTTCTCTCTTTTTTAATTTTATTGAGTTATTTATTTGGGAGTTTTGGAAATTTTGGGAATGGTGGAAGAAAGAGATGGAGAGAAGAGAGAAGAGAGAACACGGGAGGAGAGAGAGAAAGAGAGTCTGTTAAAAAAAAAAATTATAAAAAAAAAAAGAAGACAGGTGTCATATTTTTAGAAGGCCACATCTTGTATGGAGGAGGAATGGCTCCTGATATATCAGGAGCCAAGCATTGTCCGTTTTTTAATATGCGTGTACGACTTACTTTTCTAATTTAGTAGGTGTAGGTGTATTGACGGCTTTATTGTATTTAGTTTCCTTTTTTTAAAAATATTAAAAAAAAGATTTCTATCTCTTTATTCTATTTGGTTTCCCGTTTTAAAATTCCTAGTGTTACCTGTTTGTATATTTGTTACCTTTTTTATTATTTTTTTGGGTTTGCTGGTGAGATTGGGTTTTAGGGCCAATTGAGGAAGTGGTTTAGTTGAAAGCCCTATATAATTTACCTTCTTTTCTCCCTCCCTCTTTGATTTTATTGCTTCACTCTCGTTAATCAAAGGTGCTGGTGGACTGGATCTCTCTTTGACTCCATCGTTTTTTCTTCATTGTCCAAGATAATCAAAGGTTAGCTCATAATTTCTCAGTTGTATTTTAGTTTTTGGTTTCTTTTCTTTTGAACATTTTAGTAGTATTTTTTCTATTTGGTTAGAGTTGTGCATCTCAGTTTTCTTAGGATGTACACTGCTGTTTTTTTTACCTTACATTTTTTTTTGAGCTCGAGTGTTTTCTAAGGATATTGTTTGTTCTTATAAGTATACTGTATCTTTGGATGATTTTGTTCTCTTCGTTCTTGATTAGCATGCTTATGTTGACGGAAATTTTAATTTCTCTTTTTGTTGGTCTTATTTTAATCTCTTAGTTTTATTATTTTCAAATTATTTTTGCATGATGTTGATGTTTGTTGGGTGTGATGTAATTGTATTTACTTTCTAGAAAACTAAGACTAACGCTAGCTGAAAGTAATTTTTGGGTAAAAATTCTAATTTTTAATCTTAAAATTTTCAGGAAATGGAGGTTGATCGTGATTTAATTGACGACGCTTACATTGATTACATTAAAAGTCAATGGCGCAACAATAATTCAAAAAACATTGTAATGGGTTCTCGTATTAGGTTTTACTATTTTCGTATCGATTATGCTAATGGGAAACAACATTACAATGGTGAGCTGTTTTTCAAGGAAAAAAACTAGGTGGAACGCCTGTGACATTTATGAATGCGTATGCTAAGGCCGGAACTAGATTGAGTGTTGAAGAAATTTTTAGGTTAAACACAAGAGTAGCTGATAAAAGGATTCTCCGCCCATGGATGTATACATTTTGCAAATCGAAATCATTTGGTGATGCATGCAGTGTAGCTGAAGAAAATATGGTGAAGGGTTGGTGGAGCTTGTGTTATGACAAGTTTGATAACACACTCAATGAATGGTTGGTCAAATTACATAAAAAGGAAATTAGTGATCATGAAAAGTTCAACTCGATTATTAAAAATGATTGCCTATCTGATTTCTGGAGTTGTACAATACGGTGAGTGTTATAGTATTTTTGTTTTAGTGCTATTAATTTATGGTTTAGTTAACTAATGTATTTTATGATGTGACAGGGAATTAATAGAGGCAATTGCTCACATTCATGATTGTGGGCTCTTCCATGGTTCGTTGAGCGAATATTATAATTATGTTGTTGTTGGGGACCAAGTAAAACTATTTAACATCGGTGGTTGCTTGAAGGGCCTTAGTGTAGATAACCAACATTCAAAGAAAATCCAAGATTTCAAAGACTTCAGGGACTTTCTGAAGAAGCTAATGCCAGCCAGATCTCCTAAATGGAATGAGCGTGATAGTTTTCTTAAATGTTTTGACGAAAAAATAGACAGGTGAGTTCTTTTGAACTTAATGTTTCGGTGAAATATATGTTGTTACTATTGTGTGTTTCTAAGTGTTTATTTTATTTTTTGTCTTTTCAGCTATGAAAAATATGTTGAGAAATTGAAGAATCACCCTTTTTTATTGACTCCTTATAAAAGGGTGAAATATATTAGTGGTATTTATTATGACGATAAGTTTGGTGTGGAGGACAAGTTGAACCGGGGTTCTAAATTTCAAAAGTTCCGTGGTTGGACCAGAGGCAGACATAAGTTGAAGCCATTCTTGCGTGCAGTACTCGAGTCTCGTAATGGTAAACCATATAAAGATGACCCGTCAGAGCTTTTAAGGTTCCTGCGAAACATCTATGCGCATTATAGGCAATATGGTGATATGGAAAAGATCGAGGAAGTGGACACTATTTTTAGAACACTCTGGGTTGATTTTTTTGATATGATTCATGTCATCACTTAGTTTCTTAGACTACTACAACTTTATCGTCGAAAAGACTACTACTACAGCTAGATAACATCAATCTGTAGAAGATACTTTAATGCGCGCGTCTAATTGTTTGTTTGTTTGTTTGTTTTATGAATGCATAGTCGTATTGTTTGCTTGCTTATTATAAAACTCAGTTTTCCAATATTAAGAAGAGCAATAACCGCGGTATTACCAACAACAATTATTGCCCATAATATACCAAAAGGCTATAAAACTTTTGTACCGTTACCAGTGGGCCCCAGTTTACATAGTAGGTAGGCCCCGTTGGCTCGGTTGACCAGATGTCTTTCGAGACCGTCTCGGCCATTGGTGACACTTAGGACTACTTCCGGACTTGTTCGTTTAGGTTTCACATAGTTAGGATATGGGGAAACGAGGGTTTCACTTTAAAGTCTGGCGGTTTTGGTTCACATGTTATTTCTGGCAGTTTTATCTCTTAAAACAAAGTCCACTCACAGATGATTCTAAGCTAAATCAACTCTAAATGGGTCTATCCACAGAAGTACTTGGAGCTAGTGTACCTATTTGAGACATATGCATGTTAGATTCAACAGAATATAAATTGAAGTTTAAAAACGAAACCCTAGAGTTTCACGGCTCTAATTGCGTGCAAAGCCTAAGCGTGACGTCCATATGGTCGACCGAGCCTGTGGGGGCCAACGACCTCATAATCATGATCTGGATGTCCCTATAGGTCAACTACGGTTCAATGAACACATCCTCAAAGTTTGGTCTCGATCCAACGATCGGATCATCCTCCATCTTAAAATCTGCCTGCTATCTATAAGCGTGACCCAACAAACGTTGATCCGGAATATCCAGACCTCCAATTTTGGATCCGTAAGTTCCTATACACTCGTGATGGTACGGGGAAAACATCCATAAATGGGGTTGATCCAATGATTCGATCATTCCAGATCAAACAGTCCATAATAGGCGAAACTCCAATCGTCGGTAAAACGATTGAGTCTCGCCAATCCAAGCATACCATCGTGCTCTGGATGATATGGAGATAACTACATGACAGTAAAACGATCAAGCATGATGAGGGGAGTGTTTTTCGTTCTAGGGTCGAGGTCAAAAGGCATCGGACTTGGGTGGAGAAAGGCCAAACCTGTATGGAGATTCTCGGCTGGAGATTTTCCAACTATAATCGATTGCAATAGCCAAACCTTTTGGAACAAGAATCACGTCCAACAGTGCCCTGAGCTAGCCAACTGTCATGGATCCCAAGGGGGAATTCGGGGCGGGTCCTGTCATGGAACTTGGCCAAGGACCTATAAATTGGCTAGTCTGACTTGTGCTACCTTATAGAAACTTCCCTTATTACGTCCCCCACCCAGGGTAAGAAATATTCTTGGAGGCTTTCTTCATTTTGCCAACATTTTGTCATATTTGTTTTTTATATCTTTTTTGAAAAGGGGAAAGAAATTTCTTTGGGAGATTATATTGAGCGTGAAATTCATTGTAGCTATAAGATAATTGTATGCACATATTTTTCCAGTATGGAGTTTGTGATTCAATTGGAGTTCGCTAGCCATAATAGTTTGTACATTTACAGGTGGTTGAACAAATATGATATGCTTGAATGTTGATTTCCATTTACTTGCAGGATGGTGCTCCGGCAGAACGATTATAGCTACGATTTCTGTTCTACTTGAGGTATGCAAAAATGATTGGCTATTCCTCGGTCTCTATACTACTCCGTTCATTGCATATTTAACTATGGCATGGGAACAGGTGTAATGTCATATGAGCTGGTATTGTATATATTTTTCTATAGTAAGGAAAAGTTTGTGGCTGCCTTACTTAATTAATTCCTTTTATGTTATGGGGCTGTACTTTTCATGTTGAATTCAACCATATTAAGTCTTTAAAAGTGTGCAATACTGCGCAGTATATGATCCATTCTGATATTGAGATCGTGAGTAGGTATTCTGTGGCAGACTGGACAGCAGTTCAAATAGAGTTTACTTGCACGAAGATGAATTTAAGATAAACTTCTTCAGAAAAAATTTGTCTGACAACATTAGAGTTCATCTAATTTTTCCTGTATAGAAAGGATATCAGCAAAATAGATTGATTCCCAGGAACTTTACCAATAAAATGTCCCAAATAAGAATTTGTTCATCTTTTCGAGGATACATATGAAAAGCCAACAAACAAATAAGTCAACCCAATCCCAGAATCAAATCAAACACAAAAGGTAATAAGAAACGATCATTCATGTAGTGAATACCAACTTGAACATTATTGTCATTCCAAGCTAGAATCATTCCACCAGCCATACTATTACTAGAGGACAACTTGGTTTCCATAGTAAAAAAATATATATCTGGACTATAAGTCCGATGCAACAAAAGCAATTCCGATTTAAACCCAGGTCCAGAACAACCTGGACCATTCCTTGAGAGAAACTTCATAGTTCTGATATATAAAAGAAAGGCCGACCAAAGGCTTTTGTTCAGTTTCCATCTTTAGTCCCAAACAGATTCCCAAAACCATTAGTGTCCAGCAAACAAACCAATCCAATCAAAATGACCAGCAGGTCTTGTTAGAAACTGAATAATCCAAACCACAGATAACATATATAGGATCCAGTATTGGTCCATTCCATAAGAGTGAAAAGAGAACAAGCAAAGAAATAGGCCTAAAAATCAACCAAATTAATAGAACAAGAGCAAGCCATAAAGGATAAAGATAATGCCCAAAAAAGCAAAAATAGAACAAGGTCACACCTTGAGGAAAACTAATCCATAAAAGATTACCACAGTTTCCATCTTATTCTCAGAAGAATCAAGCCAAAATTATAAAAATATATATATAAAATTAAAATAAGCGCAAGTCAACAAAGACAAAATAAAATGACCTAAACTAAGTTCTAGGAAATTTTTTCTTCTAGGTGGTGGCTGTTGAAGGCTTTGAATTTTCATATTTCACAATTCCTAATAATAACTGATTGGGAGATCAGTGGCTTCTTCATGCTGCATGGCTTCTATCTCCAGCTTCCTGGCGGATATTTCTTCTTGTTTTGGCTGATTCATACTAGCCTCCTGTAACCTGGACAGAAAAGAGAAGAGAGATGTATACAATAAGTCAAGTTAATCTTTTCAAACACCTACACTGCCTGACTAGGAAGAATTTATCTAGTAGAACTGGCTATTATATATTTCAAGAAAAAATCAGTCAAAATGTATTTAGCAGTGAGAGAAAACTTAAGCAGAATTCTCCAAGAAACTAAACGAAAAGAAAATTGATCAAAAAATTAAATTAAAAAAAAAAAAACAACAACAATTAGAATTAAGAACATCAACAATTTTACAGAGAAACAAAAATGAACAAGACGAAATCCACTAAACTGACCTTGGGTAAAGAACATAGGCCTCCTCTTGGTTGGGATTGTAGTTTTCAATCACCGTGCAAGGTAGCGGCCTCGTCGTTATGGGTGGACCGGGGCGTAGTAAGCGAAGCTCCTGCGTTATTGATTTAAACCAATCCAACAGTTGGCCCAGAGTTTTCTCCATCTCTGGTATCTTGCCCAGAGATTTCTCGATCTCCAATATCTTGCCGAGTAGCTCATCTTGGTGCGAAGCCATCGTAAAGGTATGGCCTTGACCCAAGGCGGCCGAAATTTGAGATATATACCGATCCCCCATGATGGGGCTTTGCTATTGGAATGCTTAAATTGAGGCAAAAGGGAATTAAGGGAGTTTTTGGGTATGATATGAAAGTTTGGAACTCGCGGAATGTAAATTAGGCGTGGGCACGGTCCGGTTTGGACCGGTTTTTGTTAAAATATGGAACCTGAACCGAAAATACAAACCGGTTCGGTTTGGACCGGTTTTGCTTAAAATCCCTACCAAAATCCGAACCAACCCGGACCTGCCGGTTTCCGGTTCAGTTTCCGGTTCTCACGGTTTGGGTTTGCTGTAGAGCCCAGTTTGATTTTTTGTGTATTTAAGCTTCAAGACCATCTGATTTTAAAATTTTTGGGCCTTAAACATCACAATTGGCCCAATTCCCATATTGAAACAACCACTATTCTTTGACAAAAATAATAAAACAATCCAATATTAAATTTAAAATTACAACCAACAAGAAAATACACATAATAAAACAAATTAAATTACAGTTAAATTTAAAATTATAACTCCATTCTTCTGTTCTTTTGTTGCCGCATCTCTGAACACCGAGTACACCAAGTGAACCTAGCAGATCCATGTATTGCCATCAACCTGAATTTGTAGAAAATAAAAACAAATCTTTTTGGTAAAAGTGAGAGCTTTAATGCAAATCTTTTCAGCCTGATATACTTTAATCATCATATAAGAACATTTTAAATGTGACTACAATTATTAAAGGAGAGATAATAATATGATTTATTATCTCTCCTTTAAAAATATTTCTCAAGCAACAGATAGAAATGGTGTACATATGCACTACATTTATCATACTACTATATTTATACGGCCATTCAAATCAAGAATTTTCTTGTAGAGAAGAGAAAAAAGGGTAAAAGTTAAGTATTTTAAGGAACTAAGTTGATTTACAAAGACCCTGTAGAGTTTCTTCAATTGAAAGCCTTGGTTTTTATGCTGAAAGATCTGTACTTAGTTTTTCTTACGAAGGTTTTACTATTTATTTAGATTGTCATCCTCAAATGACCAACTTTATTTGAATTCTTAACCCAACAAAATGTACACACACCCCAGACCTATCTTTTAAAGCCTTATGAATTTACAAATAACACTCGGACATCTAAAAGATTTTGACCTTCTTCAAATATCTTGCAAACGCAATCATTACAAACAAGATTGACTGTATATTGCCAAATTTCCATGATCTGGTACATCATTTTTTCCAGGCAATCCAACTGCATGACTCAAATTCAGAAATTCACTATGAAGCAATAACAGGAGCATGTGATGGTTTTTCCAGAACAAGACATGACATATTCAATGAATAAAAATCAAAATAAACAGAAAATCAAAAAATCAAAAAACAACATAACACAGAAAATCAAAATACTGTTTGACTCCACCAACAAAAACAGAAAAACAGAAAATCAAAAAATCAAAAATAAAAAATAAATCTGCAAAGGAGAAGACATAAATCTGCAAACAACAATCGGTAGCTCATCCAGCATTGATTTTTCGCAAGGAAGGAGCGGGTAAACAGATGCACACACAATCAAAACCTAAATACCCAAACAGATGCAAAACCCTAATAACAGAATCGAAGATGAGCTAAGAGAGAGAGAGAGGGAGATGAACAGTACCTGAGAGAGAGACAGAGACAGAGAGCTATGCGAGACGAAGAGGTGGACGCTGCGAGCGAATGGGATCTCTCCGATTTGCTGGAGGACAGAGAGAGTTAGAAAATCGAATTGGGGAAAAAAAAAAAGATAGAGAGAGAGAGAGAATCTGACCTGCGTGAAGACGACGACTGAGAGAGGCTGAGAGAAGAGCGGCGGTAGAGAGAGGCGTGACGTGATGGCTGAGAGAGAGGTTTGGAATCGGTGGCGGCTGGTTGAGTGTGAAACGAAAGGGGAGGAAGAAACGTAATGGGATGGGAGGGGAGGAAAAAACGAAGAAATAAAAAACCCTAAGTCACTTAAGGCTTTTTTATTTGTGTAATCCTGTGTGTGCGCTACTTATGGTAGTAGCATACACATCATACATAATTTCTAATATAAATATATATATAATATATTAAAAATATATATTAATTAACTCTATTGGACCGGTTCGGATTGGACCGGTTCTTTAGGGTGAAAAACTGGAACCGAAACCGGTCTGAACCGGTTCGGTTTGGATTTATTTCGGTTTTTGACTTTTTTGGTCAACACGGTTTTTTTCGGTTTTTTCCGGATTGGTTTGGTTCGGTTTTGCGGTTCCAATGCCCACCCCTAATGTAAATATAGAAGAGCTAATATCCGCAAACCATTGTATTTATATAATGACCTAATTAATGTTGCCAGAAACGGGAAAGTAATCCTAACCTCCACTGGAAACAGGAAACTTGTTATTTATTTTCTTTTATATTTTTTTTATGAAGGAAGAAACAGGAAAGTTTTATATTTTATTTAATTTTTAATTTTTTAGGGAGGAAGAAACAGGAGACTTATAAGAAGAAGAAACTGTCAAAAAAGAAGAAGAAGAAACTAAAAAAATAATATGATATGAAAGTTTGGAACTCGTGGAATGTAAATATAGACACTACTACAAAAAACACTTTGCGCGACGAATGATTTTTGGTCGCGCAAAGGAAAATTTCGTCGCGCAAACTGTCGCGCAAAACTCGTAAAGAAAGGGTTTGCGCGACGACGAAAATTCTTCGTTGCACAAAGCCACTTTGCCCGACGAAGGATAACAACTTGCGCGACGAATCATGACGACTTTGCACGACGAAAATAACAATTTTGCGCGACGGAAAATAACAACCTTGCGCGACGAATACTAATTACTTTACGCGACGAATATTATCTACTTTGCACGACGAATATTATCAACTTTGAGCGACGAACGTTAATGTCGCGCAAATGTGCTTTGCGCGACGAATGTTAACGTCGCGCAAAGGTTTGCGCGACGAATGTTTCATTTTTTTTATTTTTTTATTTTTTTATTTTTTGAAAATTTTAAACTAAAATAAACTAATTTAATAGTTTGCACGACGAAATATTTTGTCGCGCAAGGTTTTTGACATTTTTTATTATTATTTTTCTTATATCAATTTCATTATATTAATTTTTTAAATTTAATTTAATTGTATGATTTTATTTTTCTTAATTACTTTAATTTAAATTGACATATTCAAAATAAAATTACATAACAAAAATAGTGGTCAAATTATCCAATATACATAATATTCAAAATGTACACTTAAATTAACAAAGTACAATAATAAAATCTACAAGCATCTTATATCAAATCCTCAACTTTAGCCTCAACAATTCCCTACAAAAAAAAAAAA
>NW_018921951.1:78065-89326 GCF_002207925.1 Prunus avium
ACAAAACTTTTCGATGGTTATAAACGAAAAATCATGATTTAACGGTTATTTCAACTCTGATTTTGATGATTTTTTATAGCTACACTCCTTGACCCTATATGAATACACTGAATCAATTCGATCGTCAATTTAAAATATTTACACTAGTGGATACCACAAAATCTTATGTTACATTTAACAAAAGTATAAATAAACTCTTAATTGTTAGTGAATATATTGTTTTGATGGCATACACATTCTACGAAACTAATTTCAACAATCCAACCGTCAAATATTTTCAACGATCCAACCGTCAAACTTGTTTGTTTATACTTCGAGATCATATACGCCAAAAATTGGAAAAAATCAACATTCAGAGATCAAGTAATAGGACAAAATTTTTCGACAGTTATAAACGAAAATTCACGATTTAACCGTTATTTCAATTTCGATTTTGATGATTTTTTACAACTACACTCCTTGACCCTATATGAATACAATGACCCAATTTGACCGTCAATTTAAAATATATATTTTCTAACAAAAACCCAATCCGAACTACAATAATATATGTTTCTAACAAGATATGGAAAACACTTATGATAGGATCAATTGGAATTATCTCTTTACTTGCTTACAAAAATTTGGTTATCATCAAACTTGGATTAATTGGATCAGAGAATGTGTTACAACTGTTTCTTAGGCTATTTTATTTCTTCTAGAGGATTACGACAGAGAAAATCATGAATTAAAAAATTCCAATCTTTACTTTGCTGATGATTGTTTGCTTTTTGCACAAGCAATAGAAAAAGCATCCCATAATATTAAAATGCTCCTAAACAATTTTCAATCTACCTCATAGCAAAAGGTCAATCTTCACAGGGAAAATCCACTATTTATTTTTCGTATCATGTTGATAGAGGAATTAAAGACCATATTACTAGTATATTAGATATTCCTCATAAAATACATAAGAAGAAGAAACTTATAATTATTTTTGAATATGCGTATGTACGACTTACTTATCTAATTTAGTAGGAGTCCGAGTAGGTGTATTGACCGCTTTATTCTATTTGGTTTCCCGTTTTAAAATTCCATGCCTTATTTTGCACTCGCTTTGTGAATGCTTAGTTTTAAAAGAAAATAGAATTGGAGAGATCAAATCGGATGTATCATATAACTCATGCTAAAGGAAAGTTCGATTTCATGCCCTCGAGCTCATCTTGGAGTGAAACCATCGTCAAGGCTGGGAATTTAGGGTTTGGGGAAGAAAGTTTCGAACTGGTGGAAAACAACTCCAATTTGTTTTTAATATATATATATATAGAGCTGGAGAACTTTTTTCATTCCTTTTTTTTTTCCAGAAGAGCTGGAGAACTCTTTTAATATTAGGACTACTAAATCATTTGCTGATTATTGGTAATTTATTTTCTCATTCCCCGCAATTTAGGATGTGGTTGAATTTGTAATGAGCACTAGAATCGGGTTTTAAGTTAGTCGAAAAAAGCAAAAGTATTTTTTTCTTCTTTCTTTTATATAGTGAGAGTTAATTGTGAAATAAATAACTACTTAAAAATAAAGGAACATTCAATATCCTTGACAAAAACAAAAGATAACAATATCCACTTATATGAGCTAACGATAACAGCCAATAATAATACCTCTTTCCCCTATAACACTAAGGGCCTATATGGCAGTAAAATGCCTCAATAATAATATCTCTGTTCCAGGTACTTAATAATAACAGATTGTTTTCTACTGCCTCTACCTGTAATCCCTCCTTCCATCCGCTTTTTCTTTTTCTCTTTTTGTCTTTTGTTTTTGTTTATTCCGTTTGCATCTTTCTGGTTGGCTTTTTCATGCTGCATTGAGGCTATTTCCAGCTTGGCTTCTTCCTACAAAATCCAATTATATATTATGAGAAATTAGACCCAAAGACTAATAAAAACACTTATAGATGCAAAAAATTGAGTCTCTTGATTCATGGTCAAAAGATTTCATGTAAACACATTCCTTTTACCTCCCACATAAAAGAACTCTCATCCAGAGGGATTTCATCTTCTTGTTTTGGCTGCTCCATGCTTGCTGCAGTCTCCCCTTCTACGGGTTCATAATCCGCACATTCTCTGAGAGTCATAATTATCATAAACAACAAAATCTAACTTACAAATTAATGTTATTGATGAATAGATGAGAAATGCAAAGAAAACTTACGGAGCAAAGCCGAACATAAGCGTGAACCAATTATTGGCCTCAATATCCACAGGAAGGACTATTGAATGTAAGGTCTCGATCATATGTCTACTTTCTTCTTGAACAATTTGAAAGGTGGTGATACAAAGATGTTGAACCTCATCACATTCTTCGTTAGTGGCAGTCTTAACATGAACGAAATCTTGATTCCCCAGATGAACCAAATAGTCACTCACAAGTTCACCAAATTGCAAAGGCGGATCCGCAATCTCAAGGCCGTTCAATTTAAACAGTTGCACTAGTGAATATGCAATGTCACCGTCATCATCTACCTTCCTCCTCAAGGAGTATGCTATAATCTCCCCCACACTAAAATGATTTAAGGCATATATAGTATCGCCTACAACCACGGCCCTCCCTCGGAAATGAGTATAAGTGTCAACTTTCACTCGTTTCCAATTATTTCTAGCCACGTGAAAAGCAACGACATCCAAGTTTTGTTGCATGTCAGACAACGCATACAAAATAACGCCATAACAGACGGCATAACCAGTTACCCTCTTGATAAATGGATAACAAAATGGAAACAAAGGCAGTCGCACCCAATCCTTCTTATCAGGATTGTATTTCCCAAAACCTAGACTCCGACTTGGTTCGAAGGGAAATTTGGATTCAAGAAAATAAAGTGTGCCATATGCCGACACAAATGTTCCACGCGGCTTAAACTGTACGTTAGAAGGTGGGAAGGGATCTAATGCCCCAGTTTTCGTATGAAAGATATGCCCTGCAAATGACCTAACGCAAGGTTTATCCCAACCCTCCTGTGTAAATACATAAAGTTGGTCGCGGTCAAAAATTCTTGCACCCTGAACGTTAAAACCACTGAATGTGGCTACACGTTTAGTTGCTCCTCCTCCGCCCAAATCATTAACTTCTCCTCCAAATTTGAATTTAACTTCATATATGGCACCGGTGTATTCGCCCCTAATGAAATTTACCATTAAAAACACAGATCTATCTTCCCCTTGATTTACTGTCATCCCCTCCGTGGGCAAGCTGGACAGAGAAGAGATACCCAAAAAAAACAGCTATGCAAATTAAGAACATCAACAATTTTACAGAAAAACAAAAATTAAGAAGATGAAATCCCCTAGTAATCCATGCACTGACCTTGGGTAAGGATGAACGGGCCCACTGCCAGCCCTACTGGGGCGTAGTAGGCGAAGCTCATTCGATATTAATTTCTTCAAATCGAGCAGTTGGATTTGCTTGGCCAAAATCGGGGCTAGATAGTTGTCGTTCTCCCCCAGTTCGCCCTGATAATTATCCATCTCCCATATCCGGCCGAGTTCGCCCAGAGACCTCTCCATCTCCCATATCTTGCGCAGAGATTTCTTGATCTTCGATGTCTTGGCAAGGAGCTCATCCTGGCATGAAGCCATCGTCAAGGCAAGGTCTTGACCCGAGGTGAGCTCAACGGCAGCGGCCATGATATTGGAATGCAAAATTGAGGCCAAAGGGAATTTAGGGTTTGGGGATGCTGCGGCAGAAGGGAGTTTTAATATGGTTGGTTGTGGGTATATGAAATATATACTGAAGCTTGGAATTTATTCAAGAGATCAATATGCTTTCATTCATCCGTAAAGTATTTATTTATATAATCACCTAATTAATATGCTAGAAACAGGAAACTTTTTTTCTTTCTTTCTTTTTTTTCCTGAGAGAAAACAGGAAACTTATAATTGTTTTTGAATATGCGTATGGTATATATATATATGTATATATGTACGACTTACTTTTCTAATTTAGTAGGTGTAGGTGTATTGACCGCTTTATTCTATTTAGTTTTCCTTTCTTAAAAATTTCTCTCTCTTTATTCTATTTGGTTTCCCGTTTCAAAATTCCTAGTGTTACCTGTTTGTTTATTTGTTACCCTTTTTATGATTATTTTTGGGTTTGCTGGTGAGATTGAGTTTTAGGGCCAATTGAAGAAGATGTTTAGTTCAAAGCCCTATATAATTTACCTTCGTCTCTCCCTCGCTCTTTGATTTTATGGCCTCAGTGTAAAGCCCTATATAATTTACCTTCTTCTTTGATTTTATTGCCTCACTCTCGTTAATCAAAGGTGCTGGTGGACTGGATCTCCCTTTGACTCCATCGTTTTTACTTCATTGTCCAAGATAATCAAAGGTTACCTCATGCTTTCTCAGTTATATTTTAGTTTTTCTTTTCTTTTCTTTTGAACATTGTAGTAGTATTTTTTCTATTTGGTTAGAGTTGTGCATCTCAGTTTTCTTAGGATGTACGCTGCTGCTTTTTTTTACCTTACTCTTCTTTTTCAGCTCAAGTGTTTTCTAAGGATACTGTTTGCAACGTGTACTTTGTTTGCTGGAGAAGATGCAATGTGTTTTATTAACATAAGTATTAAATATTTGTTTGTTTCTATCTTTTCTTGCAGATTACTTTCATTGCTAAGAATTCTTTTCGGTAATGGATGACCAGAGAGATTTATCTGTCTTTGTTCGACGGTTGCATGGTGAAAATAATTCAAAGGACAAGGTCATTGGTTCCAGGCTTTGTTATTACAGTTTCAAGTTTAATCTTACAATAATTTCCAAAGAATTGTATGAGGGGCATTTGCATTTATCTTTTGATCCTCACGGGGTACCGATAAATGCGGTGTTTGTAAAAGTTGATCAAGTAGATGCAAAAAAAATATTTCAAAGGACTTCTGCAACTAATGATGGTATTGTTTTAAAGCCGTGGACGTATGTGTTCTCCCGACAAAAGAAGAAGTTGTTTGGCGACTTGCATAAGAAAGCAGATTTGAAGAAGGGAATCTGGACTCTATGTTATGATCGCTTTGAACACACTCTTGAAAATTGGACAAATCTAGCGAAGCCACAGCCTAAGGCTAAGGGAATTGCTTATAATGATAGTCTTAAACTACCTATCAAGACTGGGGATGGTCGTCGTCTTAACGAATTTTGGCGTAAATCTATAAGGTACGTAGTTGGTTAGATTTTGTTAAAATTATTTGGTTATAGTTTTGTTTAGTTTTAATTGTATTTGACATAAATTCTTCGTATTGTTTGTAGGGAGTTGATTGATGGTCTAGGTCGCATACATTCTAAGGGGTTATATCATGGTGGGTTGGGTTCAGAGAGTAATTATGTATTTATTGGCAAATGTCTGAAGGTAATTAACATTAAGGGAGATTTGGATGAGTTTAATACTGATGAAGACCGTGAGAATAAGAAGAAAGAAGATATTACGGACCTTTTAGGGATGTTGGACAACTGGTTTGAATCGATACTAGCGGGAGGCAAAAGAAGTTGGTTGGAATGTCAACACTTCTTTGATTTTGTCAACCGTGCTAAGACTTTGAATTTGGAGTGAGTTGTCTATCTCTTTTTTTTTATTTTTTATTTTTATTTTTCAGGTCATTTCTTTCTTATAGGATATTGTTCTTTTTGTCTTTTCAGCTATGATGTTTTTGTCAAAAAAGTGGCGTGTCATCCGTTTTTGTTAGAAGCTGATGGAAGGATGAGTCTCTTTGTTGAGTATGACCGTAGAAGAAATGCTCTAACTACTCACCAAGATGTCGCAATAGCTTTGACATCATCATCTGATTTTGCTAATTTCAAATCCTGGAACTCTACTTCAACCGTTAATAACATGGATAGCTATATGCAGGGTGTTTATAACCATAGAAATTACTCTAGGGATGTGGAGGATCTTCTTAGGTACCTTAGGAATTTGCATCATCATTATCATGAACATGGTTTGGCTGCTGGTTCTATGGAGATTGTGGATCGTGGAGTTACAACACATTTTCGTGGGTTTTTGGAGATGCTTTACAAGAATTTAGAAATATAGTGGGAGTGGTGTGTGGTTCATGGTGTTATTTTATTTTGTATATCAAAGGGTTTAGTAAGTACTTATTTTGTATATCAAAGATTTCATGGCATCAGTAGATTAAAGATTTGGTACAATATTAGTTTCAGAAATTGTTTTGCAACTGCAATATTAAAACAAGTACGTGTGACACTAGGGACAGCGCCTTTTATATACATGCGCGACATTTTTCTTTCCTGCAATTACTAAGTTAACTACTACCAGTAATTTATTGCTGAAACAAAACAACGAATGTAGTGATGTAATATCAATAATTTACTAATGCAAAAAAAATCCGTACCAGCCGTGTGTATATATGTTGTCGTTCTTTTGTAAGTTAAACAACGGCAAAATGAAAAGTTCACGCTAAAATTTTATGAATCAATTTTATACAACCAATATACTTTTGGAAAAATCACATTCAATGCAAACCCATATATAAATAAGTGAAATAAAACAAAGGAACTACATTTTGAAAAAGAAAAGAATTACCACTCAATGGCTTTGGCAATGGTTATCAGTTCAGACAGCGTAATCGGAGAATACAAATTAAATCCAATAAGTAAGCCATTGGCGATCGTCAGCAGTAGACTCTGTGTCAGCAAAATTATCCTCCTCTCTGAGCTCATTCTTCTCATGGGTCATCTATTCAATTTTCAAACAACTTGCATGAAAATATGATTCATTAAAAAGATGCACTATTAAATCAATGTACAAGTTTCTTCTCATCAGCTCTAACCTTTTTTTTTTTTTGGGGTCATAAATCAGCTCTAACCTATTGATCCATAAGGAATGATCCAAACTAACCACTAGGGTTTTAGCTAAATAGCTACAGAGTTAAGTACGCATGTATTTTTTGAATCATCTACACAAATGACACAGCAGCAAAATGTTTGGGGGCAAAGAAATTTGTAAAGTTCCTTTATACATAGCTAGATTCAGACAACAGGGGATGCATTCTCCTTTCGTAAGTACTGAATCTGACCAAGCAAGTTCTTTTAACAGTCCAGGAGCTTCACACAACATATAGAGGCCTTTCAATTGTTCGGCTGATTTAGTTCTGTGCAAGAGTCATTTCAAATTAAGAATGACCCATCATATCATATCAAAAATTGATTACATTAAGAGAGACATGGTGAACTTCTCATAAATAAAAGGCAACTTACTGTGAGCATCAGCCAGCTCAAGAAAAAGCTCGCTAAAATGCTCACGCTTATATTTCTCACTCTCAGCCTTGTGGATTCTGTAAGTACTTTTTCTAGGACAAGCCCTGCACATCAAACAGCTTTCTAAACATCTATCCAAGAAATCTGAGTGATTTTTCATCCTAATAATAAACAGTCATGTTAAGCCACTTGGATGTGGTACATCATTATTCTAAATGACTTCACACAAGTTGATAATGAGCCAGAGGAAATTCTGTTGGAAGACCCTCTAAAATCTTTTATAAAGCATGAGCAGTATGAAGTTCAAAATCAATAAAGTACAGGTGGCTTTTTTTTAATTTTTTTTAAACAGTATTACTACATCAGAACAAGATTTATCTGAAATAAATCAGCTTTATCAACAGTGAAGCAAATTCTTTGTTCATAATAGAGATTAAATGAACATTTCTGTCAAGATTTGCACCTTATTTTGAATCCTCTAATCTGTCAGAAAGGCTAGTTAGAAGAATTTGACAGATATTGTGCATTATCCTCGAATTGCTTAGATTTGAAATCCAAAGAGGCAAAAGTGACTAAATTGAAACCACAAGGACCGTAGTGGTAAAACTGGGAAACCACAAAGACAACAAGTGAATTTTTACCTTTTTTTTAGACAATATTCTACTTTAATATAATCCAAACTACGATGTGGGGGATTCAAACTCAGGTGCATAGTGGGGATCTCTAGCCAACTTGACTAAAGCTCATGTCTACTTTTATTTTAGGACTTTTTTGTTTTTGGTAAAAAATGTTAAGACTTTCATATTACATTACATGCTAGTACTGAATTGATTATTATAAATCACATTAGTTCCTTCCTTTTTTTTTTTTTAAAGAAAAAAATTATAGACATAGTGATAGGATTATTAGCACATCTGTTTAGTTTTCTATTAATTAATTAATTATTTATTTTATTTTATTTTATCATGGGCCGTCTTTTAGTCAAATAATCCTCATTTGTAAATGAGTACTTGTCCCTTTTATTACAACAAAGGCTTATTGGTTGGGAGGACTTAGGAGGCATACGTAGGAACGGTATAATAATGTGAGATTTTGTAAGCCTTATGATTATACTTGTGAACTTTTTTCTTGAGTAGCCAAGATGAAACCTGTGCATGCATGCAACGAAAAAGGCAACACACATCACGTACCATGTCTTATTTTGCACTAGTTTTGTGAATGCTTAGTTTTAAAAGAAAATAGAATTAGAGAGATCAAATCAGATGTATTATATCACTCATGATAAAGAAAGTTTGATTTTGACCTGAGAAGTGTAACAAAGTGTCTCATGCTACATTTTATTTTGCACAAACAAGGTCTTGTGTGGCTAATGAATTGTATTATTGATGACTTTATTGTAACAAATTCTTCCAATTAATGAACTTTACTTCTTTTCGATTAAAAAAAAATGAAACCACACATACATATATCATTAACGCAAAGGATAGTTTAGTGATGAACTTTTGGCTAAATACGAGGTGGTTCCAGGCTCAAACTTCGTTAGTTCCAAGCACAGCTTCTTCTTTTTTTAACTTGAAAATCCAATTATAATATAAAAAACTTTGACTCGAAGATTAATAAAAATACATAAAAACAATTGAGTTGTTGACGCCAAAAAGTGGTTCTCTGGCTTAGAGGGTCAACTTAGTAATCTAATGCCTTCGGTACCCTTGATGCCTCGGTAGTCTGCGTAATCTGCAATATGAGTAAACGCACGGTAAGACCTGGGGCACCGGTGTGGTACCGGCCGAAGGCTCTACGATGCTTAAGTAAGTTCGGGAATAGAAAGTTCAACTGACAGATCAATAGGCTTGTATGCCGTAAGTTCTGATTACCTCCATTTTGGGATAGTTGGCCTCCTTTTATAGCTCTTGGGAGGTGTGCATTTTGTTGATTATTTCGATGTGGGACTGTGGGCGTCGCTTGGGAGCGCGCCACGTGTCCCAGGAGAGGGTGTTGCCCTAATGGAGAGATCGGTAGGTAGGGTGCCGAGGATGCCTCTGACCAAGCCCAGTTTCCTCCACGTGTCTTGTCCTTATTGGCTGTTTAATTTGGGTGTAAACAGGAGTCCCCCAAGTTCTCGAGCGAGATTTCCTGGTCGGGGACTTGTATGTCCTTCGGTAATCACTCGGTTAATCTACCGTTCGGTAGTCTGTCAGGGAGGCGCGCTGGGGCCTTGTCCTGGTGCCGATCGATTTCAAAGACTTGCCCGGAAACTCAAGAGTCGCCACTTCGAGGGTTACCGTTCGGCAGGTCTTAGTATGTTTAAAGGGTCCCGAGAGATTCTTGACGATGCCCTGTTAACTTGGGCGAGTTTGATATCTTCTCATGCGACCTCGCGCACAGTGAGGGGTAATGATGGGACAGAATGTCGCTTCGTCTTCTGCACCCAGCGTGCTCTCAGAGATCCCATTCAGCGCTCGACACGTGGCGTGTCTTATCACGCGGAGCAGCGCCATTAATGCGTCGTTTGGGATTTCGAGGAGTACCGTTGCAACTTTCGCCCTATAAATAGAGGGAGTCTCTGAGGCAAAACTCACTTTGCATTTGTGAGTAAGGCGAGAGCTCTGTCCAGGCGATTTCTGACGAAGGCGAACGGTAACATAGGCGATTTCCGGTGTGAGCAAACGGCAATACAGGCGATTTCCGGCAACAGCAAACGGTACTAGAAGCGATTTGAGCCTTTTACTTCCAATACACAAGGTACCGTTCGGTAACTTTGCAATTTTCATTTCTTCTTTTCATTGTGCATACGTCCTTCCATGGTTTGAACTAGACTAGAACTTTATGCAAGTGGGATGTGGTTCGGTAGTCTAGTTGCCATAGGTAGAGACGTAGGCATCGGTAGGATAGATCCGTGCATGGGCCTTAGTTTCCTTCCGTTGCTTTTGTAGATGTCTGATAGCGAGTCGGGATTCGAGAGTGAGCCCAACGCCTTTGAGGAGGAGTCTCCAAATAGGGGGAAGACTACCGATAGTGAAGAGTCACCCCAAGATACCGATAGCGATAGCGGTTATGAGGTGGAAGTGGTGGGCGAGAGGTTCAGACCTGCGCCTACCCATGGGATCGGTAAGGGGCTCATGACTAGCCAGCCCCTACCGTTGGCGATCGTTTATAGCAGCGGTCGTCAAGCTGGGTTGGGCTCGTATCCCGAGCCTGAAGAGAACGTTCGGACACCTGAGGCATCTTCCAGTCAACCTCCGGAGGCTTCCACTTCAGGCCGTGGAGAGCCTTCTGAGCCACCTTTCATGCCGCCATGCCGAGGGTGACGATAGTAAACAGCGGTAACCCTCGGGTGCCGATGGGTGTACCGAGAGAGCAGCTCTTTGACGTAGAGCTGGCGAGGATCAGGGAGGAGTTCAAGATTCCCCAATCGGTAGGGATGAGGATCCCAAGCCCTACCGAATCTCTGAGCAACCCACAGGACGGTGGGGTTGCGTTCTTCACTGACGTCCTTCAGCAGGGCGTTAGGCTACCGTTGCAGCCCCCAGTTCAGCGAATCTTAGCCCAAATTGGATATGCCCCTGGGCAGTTCAATCCGAACTTCTGGGCTGTTCTGATGGGGGTAGTAACGGAATTCAGGCTTGCCGATGAGGAGGGGCCTTCCTACGAACAGTTCTCCCACCTGTACAGCATCACCAAATCGAAGAGTACTGATCATGGTGGCTGGGTCCAGGCGAACTGTCTCAGGGCTTCCGAAAGGGGCCATTTTCTTACGGCAGTGCCAACCTCCCAGAAGTCCTGGAGGAATCGGCGGGTTCTCCTCTCTGGCGATTGGGAATCGCCCTCAGGGGTTCCCGTTCGCTTCCATATCCCAACCACCTTTCAGATTGCCGGTAGGTTGCCACCATGCCGATCGGTAGATCAGTTTGTTCGGTTCGATGGACTAACCTCTTTCGTTATTTTTGTAGGCAAGCTGAAGCAACCATCGGCAACACAGTCGGAGCTTCGGCAGATTGACAGAGTTCGGCTGAGAGTTCCCGCCGG
>NW_018921951.1:95526-161323 GCF_002207925.1 Prunus avium
TTGTGTTCTTGCATCCTAGCCATGTCCTGCCGAAGGGACACGACTTGGGCTAAAAGCTCCGCGTTTTCGGCAGATTGGATCACAGGGGGATTTGTTGCCGGTGTGTAGGGGGCTGGCGCAGGGCTTACCCCGCTTGGCATGCCGAACGGCATCCCCTCTCGCGGTACGAACGTAGTTTTTTCAGTGGTCCCCATATGTTCGGGATAAAGGGTTGATTTTATCGAGTTCCCACAGACGGTGCCAAACTGTTGGCGCCAAACTGTTGACGCCAAAAAGTGGTTCTCTGACTTAGAGGGTCAACTTAGTAATCTGATGCCTTCGGTACCCTTGATGCCTCGGTAGTCTGCGTAATCTGCAATATGAGTAAACGCACGGTAAGACCTGGGGCACCGGTGTGGTACCGGCCGAAGGCTCTACGATGCTTAAGTAAGTTCGGGAATAGAAAGTTCAACTGACAGATCAATAGGCTTGTATGCCGGCTAAAAAATTTATTTTGACAAATGTGACACCCAAACTTCCCTCCATGTTGCAAAGTATCACCTAATCGTTAAATTTGCTGTTAAGTGATGACATGGTTAGGGTGGGGCCCACATCATGCTGAGGTGGGAGCTACATTTGCACCTTGTAAATGTTTTTATTTTTCACTTTGCAATGTTGAAAATTAATATTAAGATAAGAAAATGTGAAACCCTGTATTTTAAATATATATATATAATTGTCTTGGTACATGTTATACTTCCATAAATATTATCATTAATAAATATATACTTTAAATAAATATCCGAATATGTTTTATTAATCTTATATCGTTGCACCTCTTGCATGTTATTAATACTTGGTGGCTAAGTAGGGTTGTAGTGATCAACTTTGATTCATATTAGTGATAGACATATCCATTTTATTATAGCCAAGCTAGGAGCACTATCACCTTGTGAGTTGTCATATGCATATCTTGAATTTGTTTAGCTTTGAACACCTCCTGCTATAATTTCTTATAGCTGGCAGCATTACATTCATATGCACATGCCAATTGACACCACCTACTTGATATGCCGACATCCCCTTTCTATCTCATCTTTAGCCAACTCTTATTTGCACTATAAATAGGAGCCTACTTCAACTACTAATTCAATACAACAAACTTAGAGATTGCATGCGGCAAATGCAAAGAGAAGAGAAAAATAGAGAGAGAGAGAGAGAGAGAGAGAGAGAGAGAGAGAAAACAAGAAAGAAAACAAGAAAGTAAGTGGTGATCAAATTCTCCGGAGGAGTTAAGAAGTCGGAGCTTGTGTTTTCTTAACTTGGAGCTAGCTTTAGAAACGAGGTAGGGATTTCTCGGGGGCCTTTACGGGGATTGATTTAATTAAATTTCGTGAGCACTATATTATGCATGCTATTATTATTTGAAATGCATAATTATATCATGTTATCGGTGATGGTTGGAATTCTTGGGTTGATGGAAAAGAGGGTAATGGAAATAGTCTTTTGTGTAGTTGAGTCTAACTCTTGGCAGGTACCAGGTCTCAGGGATCCCACAGTGCACATGCTTTTTATTGGGTGATTCGGGACTGGCGAAAGGGAGTTAGACAATATGACTAACAAAAGGGGAATTATGGGATGGTTGAAATGGGTGTTAGTTCATATAAATGGGCATCCGGGACCAAGTGGTATAAGCATGGTATGGGACGTGCAGGTCTGCTTGTCCAGTTATATGAATTAACGGGATTAGATGAAGAGCATTCGTTCATGCATTATTATTTATTTTATATTATATAATTGCATGTCACTTAATTTAGTTATATCAATCTACTGTGGTAAGGTCTCATATCCCTACTGAGCGGTGGTTGCTCATCCCTCACTCTGTTTAATTTTTTTCAGATGAATTAGTGGGCAAGACAAGGACTAAACCAGTCGATGCTGAATTAGATGAAAGTGTTAGAGCTTTATTTATTAATTGTAAAGTTGTAAGATTTTGGATCTATTTTTATAACAGAAATTTATTTTAAACCCTTCTTTGTATTTCTTTTTATTTTATTTTACTCACGTACCGGGCGCGGGATTTCCACCTACCCCCGGGTCCGGGGCGTGACAAAGATATATAAACCTCCTGTAGCATCAAGATAGCCAAACAAACATCGCAAATCTATTCAGGAATTAAATCATATACTTAAATTACACTCATTCAAAAAATAAATCCGGCGGATAAAATTAATTATTATAGACCAATTAGTCTATATTGTTGTGCGAAAACACTCCAAGACCTTGTCATTGATGGACTATGCAACCGGCACACAAACAAACCACACAAGAATAAATCAAGCACACACCCAAAAAATAAAGCAAACACACATAGAACACAAGAATTTAGCGAGATTCGGCGTTGTGCCTACGTCCTCTTGGTGATCCACTTGAGAAATTCACTAGTATGTAAGAACACTTTTTGTTACAATCAAGGACCCCTTAGCTCTCACAAGAACTATTGCTCTCTTTTCTCTCACCCGTCTCAAAACCAATTTGATGTCCTTGTTTTATCTCACCCTCTGTGAGTCGTAAAGGAAAACTTCATATAGGGGGAGGAGGAAGAAGCGTCACTCCCATAATATCTAAACAATTTTCAATCTACCTCCTAGCAAAAGGTCAATCTTCAACAGAGAAAATCTACTATTTATTTTTCGTATCATGTTGATAGAGGAATTAAAGACCATATTACTAGTATATTAGATATTCCTCATAAAATACATTTGGAAAATATTTTGGAATTCCTAATATAGTTAAATGGAAAGATCTGGCTAATACACAAGAATTAATTACAAAAATTACCAAAAACTTTTCAGGTTGGAAATCTAATCTCTTATCTAGAGCAGGAAAGTTAATTCTAATTAATTCCCAAATTATAAGTATGCCCCAAACCTAATGGCATTCTTTCCTTGTTTAAAAAACTGTTATTAATAGAATGGAAAATCTGGCAAGGAGCTTTTTTTGCGGACTTCTACTAAAAGATAGAATATTATTTGCAACCAAAAGACCTTGGTTGGCTTGGATTAAGAAAACAACAATTGGTTAATAATGCTTCCCTAGCTAAAAGATAGTTGGGAATGGTCATAATATTAAATTTTGGAATTTCAATTGGGTCTTGTTAAACGAATCATAAAATTAACTGAGTACACCTTATGATCTAAGTATATCCTAATATTTAAATCAAAATGTAAAATTAACTAAGTACACCTTATTTAACTACCAAAAATACCTTTTTTTGAGAGCGAGACCTCTTCCTTCTTTAGTCTCTGTTGTAGTTGGTTTCATACCTCTTCACTCGTGTATGCAATTTTATACATAATTCAGTCTCTAGAAATTCTTTGGGCCGGATGTCAATCCTTGATATAAAATCCAAAAATTAACAGAGCTTTTACCGTCATCTTTTCTGGTTAACGGTAATTCAAGCCGTGTCTTCCACTAAATACAGACCAATAATGATGGCTTCAAAGGAATTCTTTACCTCAGGTAATACATACCGTTATTCAGTATATATAAAGGAAATAATTTAAATTTCTATTACTGAAATAAACATAATTTTAGTTAACAAATGCTAATTAAGGCATTAGCCTAAGTGAGAAGACGGTGAAGCAAGATAGAACAAACAGAAACCACATGATCAAGATCCCAAAACTACCACAACAAATATAACTAATATATATTGCATGTACTGGAAACGAAATTGAACTTCACATTCATCAGTTTGTGCAGCAACACACTGAAACATGATAATTATATATAGTAAACAAGGAACATTAATTCAATATCCTTAACAAAAACAAAAAATAGCAATATCAACTGTGAAGAAAAGATAACAGCCAATAATGGGCTAGATGGAAGTAAAATGCCTCAATAATATCTAGTCAAAGACGGATGCCCTGCTCTGCTCCTCAGGTACTTACATTACAGCTTGTTTTCTACTACCTGTATTCCCTCCTTCCAAAAGCTTGGCTTTTTCATGCTGCATGAAGGCTATTTCATGTTTGACTTCTTTCTGCAAAACCCAATTATATTATGTGAGAAACTAGACCCAAAGGCTAATAAAAACACTTATAGACATGCAAACAATTGAGTCTCTTGATTCATGGTCATTAAAGAAAAAGAAAAAAAAAAGATTTCATGTAAACACATTTCTTTTACCTCATTCATCAAAGAATTCTCATTCAAAGTGGTTTCATCTTCTTGTTTTGGCTGCTTCATGCTTGCTGCACTCTTCTCTTCTACGGGTTCATAATCCCCACACTCTCTGTGAGTCATAATCATCGTAAACAATAAAATCCAACACACAAATTAATGTTATTGATGAGAACACAAGAAATGTGAAGAAAACTTACGGAGTAAAGCCGAATGTAAGCAAGAACCAATTACAGTCCTCGATTTTCACAGGAAGAACAGTTGAATGTAAGGTCTCGATCATATGTCTTCTTCCTTCTTGAACAATTTGAAATGTGGTGATACAAAGATGTTGAACGTCATCACATTCTTCGTTACTGGCAGTCTTAACATGAACAAAGTCTTGGTTCCCCAAATGAACCAAATAGTCAGTCACAAGTTCATCAAATTCCAATGGCGGATCCGCAATCTCAAGGTCGTTCAATTTACATTGCTGGACTAGTGAATATGCAATATCACCATCATCATCTTCTTTCATCTCCAAAGAGTATGCTATGATCGCCTCTGTCTGAAACATATGTAAGGCATAGATAGTCTTGCCTACAACCACGGCCCTCCCTCGGAAAGGAGTACAAGTGCCAATTTCCACTCGTTTCCAATTCTGTCTAACCACGTGAAAAGCAACGACATCAAAGTTTCCGTGCAAGTCAGACAATATAAACAAAATAATATCATAACCAACTGCATAACCAATTACCGCCATAGTAAATCTATGAGAAAATGGAAACCGAGGCAATTGCACCCAATCTTTCTTATCATGGTTGTATTTCCCAAAGTATAAGGCTGAACCTTCTACGAATTCCGTTTTGGCTTCAAGAAAATAAAGTGTGCCATATGCAGAGACAACTGTTCCATGCTGCTTAAATTGTACGGTAGAAGGTGTTAAACGATCTAATGCCCTAGTTTTAGTATCAAAGATATACCCTCCAAATGACCTAACGCAAGGTTTATTCCAACCCTCCTCTGAAAACACATATAGTTGGGAGCAGTCAAAAATCCTTGCACCCAAATAGGTAGAAGGACTGAACGTGGCTACAGGTTCAAGTGGTCCTCCTCCGCCCATATCTTCAACTTCTCCTCCGAATTTGAATTTAACTTCATATACGGCAGCAGTGTATTTGCCCCCAGTGAAAGTTACCATTAAAAACAAAGATCTATCTTCCCCTTGATTTACCGTCGTTGATGCATTATCTACCATGGGCAAACTGGACAAAGAAGAGAGATATACAAAACAAGTCAAGTTAATCTTTCCAAACAACTTCCAGACACAGAGAGAATTAATGAATGAAGCAAAAGCTACACAATCTACATAGCAAGGTAAACATTTTATATTATATAATATATAAAAATAAAAAAACAGCGATGCAAATGGGAAACAAAAATTAAGAAGATGAAATCCACTAGTAAGCCATGCACTGACCTTGGGTAAGGACGAACGGCCCCATGTTGGCGACTGAAGGGGCGTAGCAGGCCAAGCTCCTCCGATATTAATTTCTTCAGCGCGGCTAGAGATTTCTTCATCTCCGATATCTTGCCCAGTTCGCCCAACGATTTCTCCATCTCCCATATCTGTCCCAGTTCGCTCAGAGAGTTCTCCATCTCCGATATCTTGGGCAGAGATTTCTGGATCTTTGATATCTTACCCAAGAGCTCATCCTGGCGTGATGCCATCGTCAAGGCATGGTCTTGACTGGTGGTGAAGTCAACGGCTGTGGCCATAATATTGGAATGCTAAATTGAGGCAAAAGGGAATTTAGGGTTTGGGGATGCCGCGGCAGAAGGGAGTTTTATTCAAGAGATGAATTTGCCTTCATTTCATCCGTGAAGTGATGTATTTATATAATGTCCTAATTAATCTTGATAGGAACAGGAAACTTATAATTGTTTTTCTTTATTCTTGTTTTTTATTTTGTTGAGAGAAAACAGGAAACTTATAATTGTCTTTTTTTTTTTAGGAAAACACAATGAAAACTTATATATAGTTGTTTTTGAATATGCGACTCACTTTTTCAAAACTTATATATATATACACGACTCACTTTTCTAATTTAGTAGGTTTAGGTGTATTGAACGCTTTATTCTATTTGGTTTCCCGTTTTAAAATTCCTAGTGTTACTGCTGTTTGTTTATTTGTTACCCTTTTTATGAGTTTTTTGGGGTTTACTGGTGAGATTGGGTTTTAGGGCCAATTGAGGAAGTGGTTTAGTTCAAAGCCCTATATAATTGATATTATTTTTAAGGAAGAATCAGGAAACTTTTATTAATATTATTTTTATGAAGGAAGAAATAGGGACCTTTTTATTTTTGGCCAAATAAAACACAGGAATTTTTATTTTTTTTTGTTTATTGTTTGAGAGAAAACAGGAAACTTATAATTGTTTTTGAATATGCGTATGGTATTTATATGTACAACTTACTTTTCTATTTGGCTTCCCATTTTAAAATTCCTTGTGTTACCTGTTTATTTATTTGTTACCCTTTTTATGATTTTTTTGGGGTTTACTGGTGAGATTGGGTTTTAGGACCAATTGAGGAAGTGGTTTAGTTCAAAGCCCTATATAATTTACCTTCTTCTTTGATTTTATTGCTTCACTTTGGTTAATCAAATGTGCGGGTGGACTGGATCTCTCTTTGACACCATCGTTTTGCTTCATTGTCCAAGATAATCAAAGGTTACCTCATGCTTTCTCAGTTATATTTCAGTTTTTGTTTTCTTTTCTTTTGAACATTGTAGCAGTATTTTTTTTCTATTTGGATAGAGTTGTGCATCCCAGTTTTCTTAGGATGCACACTGCTGTTTTTTGCTTTTGTTTTTTCAACTTACTCTTCTTTTTGAGCTCAAGTGTTTTCTAAGGATACTCTTTGTTCTTACAAGTATACTTTCTGCAAGATGTTGAATGATTTGGAAGACTAAAGTGCATTGCAATGTGTACTTTGTTTGCTGGCTAATTAAAAGTTGCTGGAGAAGATGCAATGTGTTTTATTAACTGCTTGTTTGTTTCTATCTTTTCTTGCAGATTACTTTCATTGCTGAGAATTCTTTTCGGTAAAATGGATGACCAGAGAGAATTATCTGACTTTGTTCGAAAGTTGCATGATGAAAATAATTCAAAGCACAAGGTCATTGGTTCTAGGCTTTGTTATTACAGTTTCAAGTTTAATCATAGAATTTCTGAAGAATTGTATGAGGGGCATTTGTATTTATCTTTTGATCCTCACAAACCACCGATAAATGTGGTGTTTGTAAAAGTTGCTCAAGAAGATGCAGAAACAATATTTCAAAGGACTGCTGCAGCTAAAGATGGTGTTGTTTTACGGCCGTGGACGCATTTGTTCTCCAAACAAAAGGAGTTTGACGACTTGCCTAAGGATACAGATTTGAGGAAGGGAATTTGGATTCTATGTTATGATCGCTTCGAACACGATCTTAAACATTGGACACATTTGGCGAAGCCAAAGCCTAAGGGAATTGCTTATAATGATAAGCTTAAACTACCTATCAAGACTGGCGATGATCGTCTTAACGAATTTTGGTATAATTCTATAAGGTAATTGGTTAGATTTTGTTAAAATTATTGATTATAGTTTTGTTTAAATTGTATTTGACATAAATTTTTCGTATTTTTTGTAGGAAGTTGATTGATGGTGTATGTGACATACATAAAGAGGGGTTATATCATGGTGGGTTGGGTTCGCGGAGTAATTATGTATTTATTTGCAAAAGTCTGAAGATAATTAATATTAAGGGATCTTTAGATAAGTTAACTGATGAACAATGTGAGGCGCAGAAGAAAGAAGATATTACGGACCTTTTATGGATGTTGGACAACTGGTTCGAATCGATACTAGCAGGGGGGAAACGAAGTTGGCTGGAATGTCAACACTTCTTTGATTTTGTCAACCATGCTAAGACTTTGAATTTGGGGTGAGTTGTCTATCTCTTTTATTTTCTTTTTTACTTTATTTCTTATTGGATGTTCTTTTTGTCCTTTCAGCTATGATGATTTTGTCAAAAAAGTGTTGGGTCATCCGTTTTTGTTAAAAGCTGATCAAAGGATGCGTCTCTTTGATCATTATGACACTATGAGGAATTGTCCAACTACTGCTCAACGTGTCAACTTCGCTTTGGCATTATCCGCTTTTGATAATTTCAAATCCTGGAACTCTACTTCAACCGTTAATAACATGGATAGCTTTATGTCGGGTGTTTATAACCACTCCGCATCAAAAAAAAAACAACAACAAAATAAAGCAAGTTACTCTGGGACTGTGAGCAGTCTTCTTAGGTACCTCAGGAATCTAAATCATCATTATCAGAAACATGGTTTGGCGGCTGGTTCTCTGGAGGATGTGGAACGTGGTGTTACAACACATTTTCGTGGGTTTTTGGAGCTGCTTTACAAGCATTTAGAATTATAGTGGGAGCGGTGTGTGGTTCATTTCATGGTGTTATTTTATTTTGTTATTTTTTTTGGTCAAAGGTGTTATTTTATTTTGTATATCAAAGATTATATTTCATGGCATAAGTAGATTAAAGATTTGGTGTACAATATTAGTTTAAGAAATTGTTTGGCAATTGCAATACTAATACAAGTACATGTGAGCACAACGCTTCTTATTCTTTTATTCTTTTATTCTTTTTCTTTTTCCGTTTGCAGTCAGCTTTTTCCTGGTTGGCTTTTTCAAGGTGCCTCAGGGCTTTTCATGCTGCATGTGCGCTCTTTCCTCCTCCTTGGTTTCTGTGCAAAACAAAATTACATTATGAGAAACTCAACCAAAAGGCAAATAAAAATACTTATAGACATACAAACTATTGAGTCTCCTGATTCATGGTCATTAAATATATAAAAAGATTTCATGTAAACACGTTTCTTTAACCTCCCACATCAAAGAATTCTCATCCGCAGTGGTTTCATCTTGTTGTTTTGGATGCTCCATGTTAGCTGTACTCTCCCCTTCTATGGGTTCATAATCCTCGCACTCTTTGAGAATCATAATCAACAGAAACTATATTTATATGGGTTTTGATACATAAAAAGTGTCACGGAATCCAATGTACAAATTAATTGAGTTGGAACTATCTCAAGTTAAATTTATGTATGGAATTATAAACATTTGAATCATGTTTTTGTTATCAATTTTAATAAATGTACTCTTCTTTATTGATCGTTTTTTCTTATTATTCATATTTATGTGTCTATTTTTTTATATATGTTGATCATTTTTTTATGCAAATATGTGTTGATCATATTTATTAATATTGTTGTTATAATCATTTTAAATACATAAGATGGCAGAAAAAGTAAACAAAATAAAGCAGAGGACAAGAAAAGACAAGCAAATTAATGACAATGAAGGAGATGACAAAGCCTATTTTCGATGGAATATACAAATGGAGCGTTCATTAGCAGATATACTTAGAGAAGAATGTCATATCGGTCACAAAGGAGATGGTGGTTGGAAAACAGTTGCTTATAACACCGATGCTGCCATATTGTCTGCACAATTTGATATTGAAGTAAGTGTTGATAACATAAGAAATCGTGTTAAAACCTGGAGAAGGTTTTATGGTATAGTCAGTGATATATTAAGTCAGAGTGGATTCAATTGGGATGCAACAAAGAAGATGATCAGTGTAGATGAAGACAATGTTTGGGATGAGTACGTGAAGGTAACTTATAATGCAATTATATCTTTTTGTATAACTAAAATTGTGGTAAATAAATGGTTAACTTTGATTTTCTGCTTGATAGTCTCATGAAGATGCTAGAACTTTTCGATTTAAAGTGATTGCAAACTGGGATGATATAGTGGATTTATGTGGCAAAGATAGAGCTACTAGAGAGGGTGCTAAAACATGTGCAAAAGCTCCTGAGGTTATGACTCCTGAGAGTGATCCCAATATTATTGTTGATTTGGAAAGTGATACTCAAGGTTTTGAGAGTTGTCAGGTTGATGATGTTTCACCCAGCTCTAGTTGTCCAAAGAGAAACAATCAAAAACCTTCTAATATTCCCCCATTAAAAAAAATAAATAAATAAATAAAAAAGGTGGTACAATTAATGTTCTTGTTGATTCAGTGGCTAAAATGGCTTCATCTTTGGAACACTTTATCAATTCTACTACACAAAATCTTGATCCAACATAAGTATATAATGAAGTCATTGCAATTCCAGATCTTAGTCCAGATGAACAACTGAAGGTATGCTCTTGGTTTATAGAAAATGAGAAACAGTTTCTCATGTTAAAGACAATTCCAACTGAGAGAAAGAAGGGAATGGTGTTGATGTTTATTTCACCAAGAGCATAGACACATTTTATATTCAGTTGACATCTTTAATTTTTGCTATTTTTGTTGAAACATTGGTTGGGATGATTAGCTTCATTTTTTTAATTACGTGATTTATGCTTTTTTGAATTAGACAAGCTACAGTTGCAATTCTTTACATTAGTAACAATTGAGGTATGTGCTGTTAGACAATTTTCGTACTGCACAAGTCTTTCTAATTATATATATAATAATAATGTATTGAACTATGCTGATTATTCCTATCCAGATTTTATATACAAGACTGTTGTAAAAAAATGTTGTTACTTCTGAGTAAATTCCAATTCTGTGATGACTATCCAAACAGGTGAAATTGTAATTTCTGTCATTTCTTAAATTCCGCATATATGACATCCAAAAGCTGAAATTTGCAATTGACGGAATTTTTAAATGATGAAATTGGAAATTCCGTCATTTACAATTTCCATGGAAATTAGAATTACTTCATCCAAACATTGGGGATACTGCTGCAGAGGGAAGTTTTTATAACGGTTGGTTGGTGCTATGATATTGGGAAAGTTTCGAACTCGTGTAAATTCCTAGACGCTGCCATTCTTTTTTGTCTATTTTTTTGTTCTAGTTATGTTATACTAAAACCTCACGATTAGTTGTGTACTTTCATAGCGCTGCATGACCAACTTTCTGGTCGTCGATGCACCGCCAGCCTCACCACCAGGTTGCCTCGCACTGCCTCATGATGAACGAGTGTCTTTGATGTTCATAATCCCACCAGCCTTTCATAATCCCACGAATCTATTAAGATTTCTCGAAAATAAATATATATATATATATATAAAGATTCTGAAAGTGTCAAGAATCAAACTGAGAAGATATGAAAGAGTGTTGTACAAAAATAAATACAACGAAGAAAGCAATATTTAGCAATCCAAACCGAAGGAAAAGGACTCAAATATCTCAAAACTCATGTGTAGAGGATAAAATGGCGGAACAAACTCATGTGTCATTGGGATTGTTTCTGATTGAGAGTGTAATTATTGCATCGTTTCAACTTCAAAGACCCGAAAACAAAGTTCTCAATCAACCATTATCAGACATTAAATATTAGTTATTTGAACGGTTCTGTCTTCTTCACATTGGTTTCATCAGTTGCGTTCTCTGTATTTGAGTTTTACATGTCATGGGAGCATTTGTCGATGCATAATCAGAAGTGAGCACTCTTTGTTTGCTCAAACAATACAAAACAATATAGTAAATTAGTAATGTAATTACAACGTCTTATATCAATAATTTATGAACGCAAAAATCCTCATTTTTGTTTTTGTTTTTATTTTTTCGCAGGAAATGTCTGGTTGCTATTAAAACTCTTTAACTGATAGAAGATATTTTAATTTCATTTACAAATGCACACTCTCAATGGGCACATCTTGTGTCAGCAGTTTTTCTTTAAGGTATGTGTCGTGAGATCTTGTAATCCATCTGATGTTTGTCTTTCATTTCATGATGTCAATTTCTTGAGCAGCCAAGTTGGAACCTGCGCATCTTCATTCTTCCATTCAAAGCAAGAGCCAAAACATCAAATTCCTCAACATACCAAAGCTCAGATACGACCGCCTGAATTATATTTTGAGGACCTTATAAGCTCATGCATAGGAGGATACAAACAAATTACATAACATAAATTACTGTGGTTATAAATAACATATCTCACCTCAAATCCTCGGAGGAGGATACAAACAAATTACATAACATAAATTACTGTGGTTATAAATAACATATCTCACCTCAAATCCTCGGAGTTCATTGTTTAGACGATCAACAAGCCCATGGAAGAAGTGGACCTGATCCCCAGTATTAGATAGCACCTGAACATGAAAAAATAAAGAGAAGAATAAAGAATAAACTAACAGAACATAGATAGATCTAATGGCATGTAATGGCAACCGGCATCAAAATGATATGACACATGTTTCCTTGAACTCTCAATTGATGGAAAGTTCTGGATCTTATCAAGGATTCACAAATTCCATTAACTATGAAAAGTAGTCATTCATATACTATATATGAAAATTGAAAAGAAAAAAAAAACGAAGCAAGCCTAGTTTCTTTGAAGAATATAAGAAAGAGACTTAACATTTTCAGCAGATCACTGCAGTATTAAAACAATTACATGTCACACTAAGCAATGAAATAACTAATTGCACTCAAAGAGCCTTTAGATGATACTACCGTGGATGATGCTTTCGGGTGACCCAGAAGCCTTGCAAATGATGTATGAAGAATAGCCGCATCATACTGCAGGAGATAATTGCTACAACCATAAGATACTGGAGGAAAACAAGCTATTTACTCAAAGTCTATATCAGCCTACCACTACTATTGCACAGCGCACTAATGAGGCCAGGTCATGAAGATGAGATCCAGGATGCAACAACTATAAGTTCCATATGAGAAAGAATGAAATAACTTGTTGGGGACTACACACCCCTTTACACCCGGAGGTCAGTTTGGCAGCCAATAAGATAAATCAGAAAGGAATAAGTTCTGTAAGCTTCAGGAAATTGTCACCTCAAGCAAGAGTTACTGTCGTTCATTTTCAAATTCAGGTAAAAACGTATATTAACATTAAAACCTCGGTTCTAAGCTTGAGTTCATAGATGATCTCAAGTTATTAAAGAGTATTCTGTTAGTTAACTTCACAACTCTTAGTCTACATAGTTTTGAGGTACTGTACTAAAATAAAAATGAATTAAGACATAGGTATGGCTCTTACAAGTTGCTTCTCTGGTGCCCGTGGAAGTGCAGTCCTCAATTTTGCACGAATGGTTATAGGATCTGATCCAGAGATTACCTAAATTGGAACACAAACATTAAGTGCAAAAGAGTGATTCCAGCAAATAATTATATCTCATATAGTTGCCTTGATGGTTAAACTACAAGACATACTACTGCATAACACGTCACGATGTCCTCAAATTGGGGATGGGGAGAGAAAATGCAAATTTGCAATACTGTTGAAATCAAGAAATACCCTATTTTTACAAGCATTACATAATTCTTGTTTAACATACATTAAGAGAAGGGAGGCATTAAAGAGTGATTATATAGGTCATGGAAAACAACCTGCCAGCACCCAAGAAGCACACCTGTTGAAGTTAAAACCACCCTGTCTAGGACAATTTTTAAAGGGCAGAGTTCCTGTGTGACAGCTCTAACAGCAGCTGCTTCGGCTTCAATCTGACCCCAAAAAAAGGGTTCAAAAACTAAATTGACATGTAAGTGAAAAGAAAGATACAAAGAAACAAATAAATGGCTCCAAAAAGGCTGTTACCTCATCTTGAGTGGCAGGAACAGGTGAAATATGGTGTGAGGCATGGAACATACTAAAATGGTACAAGCTGGAGTTCTGAAACCAAATCACTAACAAAGAAATGCATAAGCATACCAACAAATCGTAAATACTAAGTTGACAATAGATGAACTAATCCTAATTTGAGCTATGATTATGTAGTCTGTCAAAGATTTGATAAAATGACAAACAATAGCTTACCTTTATCAAAGTACGGATCAAGTATAGGTTTAAGAGCCTCCCTGCAACAATTCAATCATGAATGCACAACTTCAATGAAAGAGTACTAAGCTGAAGCTATGAAATTATACCCAACGTTATAATTTTGCAGATAAAAAAAATCCAAACTTTAATGTGCTTGATTTCAGAGAATACTTCTCTATGCTCCATTACATTTAGAACTAATAAATAAAGTTCCCAAATTTAATAATCGAAAAGATACATAAATACTGATATCAACTAAAAAATTTCTTTTTTTTCTTTCACCTGATAGCATTGATAATTTGAATAGGAAAACACAATCAACAACACATAAACAGAGAAAGAAAGCAAATACTTACGTTATCGGAACCGAATACTGTGTGCTCAGATGCAAAACATTAGCACGTACAGGGGGATTTGCTGCCTACAGAGAACACATACAACCCAATTAGCCAAAGCTCCAAAGCCTAAAACTTTAATCAATCCATCAATTGAGATATTAAGTTTACCTTAAGTATAGGTGCTACAGATCCATCCTTGATGGTAAAAATATCAGAAAGCGAGAGAGACTGAGAAGTGTGGCCATGTTTGAGAAAAAGCGGTCCGTGCTGATCCAAATCCCTAGCCATCCGATCGTACAAGGCGGACCTCTGCTCCTTATTGGAAACCGTAGAATCTGGAAGGAAAGTGTTGAATAAGAACCCAATTTCTCGGGAACCAAACAGAAAGAGTGAAAGAGTGAAGGAAAGCAATTGAAATTACCAGAAGCAGATGTGTAATTGTGTGAAGAATCAGAGTTCCGGAGCGCCATTTGGAAGAGAGAGTAGAAGAACAAGGCAGAGAAGAGCCAGAGGAAAGCTACGGTTTTGGAGCGATTCATGCCACTACGTCACCGCCACCGCCCAACTCATCAGCACCATTTAGCCATAAGCTCACCACTGGCTCTGAGATTGGTAAAATTCATAACAGTTTGGTTACTGTTCTTTTTCTTTGTTTAACAACAAAAAGAAAAAGAAAAGTCAGAGAAGTTGGTGGCGGTTAAGATTAAAAAGGAAGTAAAAGTATCATCTTTTATGTTAATTACTGTTTCATAATTTTGGGTTTGTTGGTGTGTTGTCCATTTTCTTGTTTTGAATTTGACTAATCATTACATCGTAGCAGTAACAGAGTGAAAATAATCTAGAGACACTTCAATACGCAAACGTAAAAAATTCTCATTTGGATCCCCCAAAAAAAAAGTTCTCATTTGGAAATGGAAATTGAGGTCAAACTCAAGTGACTTGACTCATCCTTTATGAATACAATCTCCCAGTCGATTGAAAAAACAATAATAATAACTCAACTCATAGAGCAAATGAGTGAAACACAAGCATCCAATGAGTGAATTTCCAACATCTTGTAAAAAAATTAATATAGGCTTTTTTTATACAAGCGATAGTCTATATTATAGGGGAGAGACCATTGGAGTGTTAGTTGAATTCACGGATGGAACTACCGTAGGGGCTACACTGGGATTTAGCATAGTGAGGTTTTTGGGGTACAAAAAATTTTAACCTATATATTTATCTTTTTTTTTAATATAGCTTAGTATGTAATAATAACCTATTACAGTAAAAAAAAAAAAAAATTGTGGTTTTAGTTGCATTTAATATTTATTTATATTTTTGAGAGAAAAATATTTATTTGTTTTAAGTTAAAGCTTATTGTAAATTGCAAAGGGCTTGTAACTCAAATAGTTAAGACCATATACTTTTGTTCAAGGTTCGATTTTCCCATCCCGCACTATCGCTTGCATCAAAAGAATCTTTTTTTATTTATTGAAAATTAGTCAATTAAACTATCAACTAGTATGATTTACATGATTAAATGTACTTTTATTTCTAAAAAGACTATAGAAACTGTAAGTACATAAGAAAATGATAATTAGACTTTTAGCTAATAAATGTAGTTTGCCCACCCGTTAAAAAATTTCTGATTCTGCCCTTGGTTGGATTGGGCCATGCCTTTGGTGTGCTTCTAAGTGATCTTGGGTTCAAGAAATCATGTGTATGAGTTTTTCCATGAGACCACTATTGGTATGCAAATCGAAGTCCCTTTCCATTGAGGTAGACCACAACTGCACATAAAATGAGGAAATTCTCCAAAGGAAAAACAAAAGGGGGTCAACAATTCTAAAGAATATTTAGGGATCATCATTTGGCCCGCAGTAAATGGGCTAAAGTGGGTAGCTCTAAGCCTGATAGGACAAAGCCCGACCCTACTTGTTGCTTACACTTGCCCAGCTTAACTTGCTCTAAGATTGGATAGGTTTGGGCCAAGGGTTTGAAACCTTGAGTCAACCCGCAGCTCTACCCATTTGAGTTTGTCTAAGCCTGACCTGATTAAGCTCGTCTAGGCCCAAACCACCCCGCCTATCAACATAATTAATAATAATAACAATAAATATAATACCCAATTAAATACTATACTTATTCATGCAATTTTCTAACTTGTCAAGCTCCAATTTTCTCAATCTCTCTAAATCCTCAATCCTTTGGTGGTGGTAGTCTTATTCCTTTATTCTCTTAAATTTCAAGCTATAATTTTCTCAATCTCTCTAAGAGCATCCACAGTGAGGGGTGTAAATTCGGGGGTGTAAAGCCACTTTTACATCCCTTTTACACCTCCGGAGGGTGTAAATATGTTTTTTGCTCCAGTGAGGGGTGTAAATTCGAGGGTGTAGCCGTGGGTCCCAGCCTTTTATGTTGACTTTTCTTCATTTTCTTCTCTTTTTTCGGGTGGGTCCCGCCTGCAAGGGATGTAAAAATGGATGTAAATATACATTTTATTTTACATCCCCATGGTGGTGATGTATATTTACATCCATTTACATCTCACCATTGGAGACGATTCCGATGACTCGGGGTGTATATTTAACATACACCCCCATATACACCCCCCACTGTGGATGCTCTTACACCTCCGGAGGGTGTAAATATGTTTTTTGCTCCAGTGGGGCGGTGTAAATTCGGGGGTGTAGCCATGGGTCCTAGCCTTTTATGTTGACTTTTTTTCATTTTTCTTCTCTTTTCTCGGGGTGGGTCCCGCCTGCAAGGGATGTAAAAATGGATGTAAATATACATTTTATTTTACATCCCCATGGTGGTGATGTATATTTACATCCATTTACATCTCACCATTGGAGACGATTCCGGTGACTCGGGGTGTATATTTAACATACACCCCCATATACACCCCCCACTGTAGATGCTTTAAATCCTTATTCCTTGGTGGTGGTGCTCTTATTCATTGGCGGTGGTGGTGCTCTCATACCTTTGTAATAAAAAGTTATAAAATATTTGTTAATGGGGTCTAGCCCAATGGAAAAAGGCATTGACTTGTAAACTAGAGGTCTCAGGTTCGAATGCCCATGACATCTTAGTTGTGTGTATTAAATCCCCTCTTCCCTGTAGTTTAGACCATCGCATGTACTAAAAAAAGTTATAAATACTTTTTGTTATAATAAAAATGGCAAAAAGCTCGGCTCGTTTAAGCCCACTCAGCCCACCCAGTAAAGCCCATCTAAGCCCGACTCAGAGGGGGGGGGGGCCTGGGCGTTGATATTTGAAACTTTGGCTTGGTCCTATTCAACTCGACAATTCAAAATAGCTAGTGAAGCTCCGCGAACCCAAACATTTTAGGCCGATTGGACGAATGCTATGTTTCATACACACTTCAAACTTCATTTTTGTAGTTTAATAAAATAAGAATGTTCTAAGCTTTTAGCCATTTCGAACTCTGAAAAACCAACTGTCATTGGATGATTCTTTGAATTTTTCCGCTCATGCAGTGTTCAACTTAATCGCCTTCCCGAACAAGCTAAGTCAGCCCAACTCTGCACAAATGGATGGAACTACACAAGAACACAACAACAATTCCATTAAGAACCATGAAAACTTTGTTATCCTAGTTTCAAAAACAAAGTTTGACCAAAAAAAAATTTCAAAAAGAAAGGAAAGTTTACGCATGGTTTTGCCCGCCAACTAGAAGTGTCTTGAAATTTGAGGCGGAGACCGTACGTATAACAAGTCTGGCCTTCGGGGCACGAATTAAAACGCTAGATCCGTAGAAATGCTCTCTAACTCCCTTAAATCCCTAGTTCCCCTTTGCCTTGGAAATTTTCATACCCAACCCTAATCTCCCTTCTGCCACACGCATCATCCCCAACCCTAAATTCCCTTCTGCCCCAATTTATCATGGGGCGTCGGAAGAAATCCCAAGCTTCCAAGCTCACCTCGGGTCAAGATGACGACCCCCATGACAACTTATCGGAGATCAGGAAAGCTTTAGTCGAAAATGCCGCCCTCCAAGCCCAACTGAAGAAGGAGCTTTGCCTGCTACGCGCCAGTGAACCCGAAACGAAGAGCCCAAATCCCACTGTGGTCGCTGGCAGTTCCAAGCGCAGGCCGTCGGCTCAAGGCTCCCTCAATATGTTGCCGGCTTCCTATGTGCTCGATCCTTGCCCAAGGTCAGTGACTTGGTGGGTTTCGTCTTCTTAATTATGCTCTGTTTCTCTCTGTAAAATTGTTGGTCTAAATCAGACGTGGAGGGTTTTGTATATATGTAATGTAACGTTTATAAGGTTTTTGATAATATGACTCAGTGAATGCCGGAAGAGTGTGGCTAGCATGAATCAGCCAAAGCAAGCAGAACAAACCATGAGTGAGAGTGTCGCTAGCATGAAACAGCCAAAGCAAGCAGAAGAAACCAAGTGTGAGAGTGTGGCTAGCATGAAGCAGCCAAAGCAAGCAGAAGAAACCAAGTGTGAGAGTGTGGCTAGCATGAAGCAGCCAAAGCAAGCAGAAGAAACCAAGTGTGAGAGTGTGGCCAGCATGAAGCAGCCAAAGCAAGCAGAAGAAACCAAGTGTGAGAGTGTGGCTAGCATGAAGCAGCCAAAACAAGCAGAAGAAACCAAGTGTGAGGTAGGAACAAGCGTTTCTTGATGCCTGGTTGTATAAATGTGTATAAGTGTTTTTATTATTAGCCTCTCTCAATCTTAGTTTCTCATAGTATACAATCGGTGTTTTTCGCAGGGAACAGTCAAGAAGAGATGCAAACCAATTGCAAAGCAGAGTTGGAAACCACCGATAACAGGAATGCCTTTTTGGCTCCAAGCACCTTTACCGGAAACAGAACTCTTGCCCAGAAGAAAATAATCTTGCTGAAGGAGGAAGCACTTCCTTTTACTCATTTCACTCTGTTAGACTGTTGCTGCTCCATCTGTTGACTCTAAAAGTAAGTTCTGAATTACACTTGGGTTTTGATATTCCTTTTGCCCCTTGCTTGTTCTATTCTACTGTAATTGTGGTCCTACTCTTCATCAAACACTTGAATGTTTTATGCAACAATTTTAAAGAATGTTTCATATATATATGAGAATGGTTTTTGGCTACAACTTCCATGCTAATTTAAAAGGCAAAAGCCTTCTGAGACAAGCTAGTTTTGACACAGAATCTCTTTGTAAATGGTATTTCAGTCTAGAATAATAGACAATGTATGTTGAAAACTCCTCTTGGTTAGCATACAGAGACCTAGACCTAGTGTAGTTACCAATTACTTGTACTTGTGCCCAATGCTGGGCCCCAAATATGCAACCCATTTCAAAGTGTATTGGTGGGTTACCTTAAAAACATTTGGGCCCAATTTCAACTGTGCTGGTATTGGGCAACCAAAGCAGTAGACTAGCTTAGTAGATAACTCAATTTCAGAGGTAGAGCTAGGGGTCTGTTTGTTTGCTTGTAACTTTTTCATAATAATGCATTAGTTCTTGAATGTACCTAGAAGGCTACACGACCAGTCAATTTCAATGAGCCAACCTCTCCCAACATGAGAGAGATCTAGTATCATCACAAGCATGACATTTAAGGGTGGATGTGGATGTGGTGGTGGGTCTTTTCATCCAATTTACCTGCTTGCCAACAAACAATCCATAGGCTAAAAGCCAGGTAGCTAGGCAGGCACACATGTGACAATGTCACTGTATCTATTTCCATCATAGATTTTTTTTTCAATTAAAAGAAAGAAAAGCCAAGTCTAAGTGGAAGGGAGGGTTATAAGATTTTATGGGCCCGATCAAGGCCCCAAACCAAACAAATGAAATGAAATTATGAAAGAAAAAATAGATTTTATGGGCCAAATTAGGGGAATAAGCTGATTGTTTATGTACTTAGTACTTACAGAGTAATAAACCCCAGATGGAGGCAGGCTTGTTGGTTCAGTCTGGAAGATTACATGCATGGCTTACAAGTTTAGGATGGTCTAATCATGCTATTTTTGGCTGCTGGGGGCCAATGGCTGTCCTTAGGGATTTCATGTCCATGACCATGTGCATATATTATGTACGAACCAGACCGAGCTATATTTTGCGATCATGATATGACACAGATTTCCCACACAACAGCATCAAAGCTAGTAAATGCCAAAACACACTTGTCATGATCATCACTGCCTAATAATATATATATATACATCTGCTACTATATGCCTTCATAGCCATGTGTGTTTGCCGTTAATTATATGTATATGCTCCTTATTCTCTTAAAATCATTATTATTCTGAAATTGTAGCGCTCTCTCTTGCACTATGTACGGGTGAATTTTTTTTCACCTGGCTCGTATTATAAGATGTTTAAGTTTGGAGAGACGAGGATGAGAATCGAACTCTTAAGTGTGGTGATAACCATCGTCAATCCTGCTATATTCATTTACATGTACTGGCGAATGAGCAGACCTACTATAAATTGGAGCAGCAAATTAATACATTTTTGCACTAATTAACCCTAACTGCTCGAACCACCCAACCACCCCATTGTTACCAGCCATGTACACCAAACCTATATTATATATCCTAGCAGCAAACTAATAATTTTCTGACCAGAAAACTTATATTTTATATATTCATATATTGCCATTTTCAGAAATGTACCATTACTAATAATACATATGGCAAATCCGTTTACCTTTTTGACAAGAACGGGTTAATACTAATCGAAGGTTAAAGTAACATTTTATTCTTGAGTTCTTTTTTTTATTTATTTACTGTTTCTTTTTACGAAAATACCTTGTGATATCCTTCGTGTTGCATAGTTATAATTTTGGATAAATAACATTATGAACAGCAGACATTTATTCCATGGTATATAGATTATTATATTTAAAAAAAGCTTTCAAACGCACGTATGTCTAATCTCTGTGTGTGTACAACACTTAATCAGATTAGACTTTTATATTTGGCATATACCTGCATATTTAATACACGATAGCAACAAGTAATCACTTTACACTTGTTTTTTTATATATATTTTATACAAAGAATTAGGATCACTAAGAATATAAATATATTAACAACATCGATGACCCACAATGAATTAGAGCACTACCAAGATTTGCATTGATCCCAATTACTCGAGACTCCAAAACTATAGGTAGGAGAAAGACTTTCATGCAACGGGAATAGCATTGTTTTGTTATTTTCGACCATTATGATACGCGTGATAACTTTTTTACGTGATATAGTATTATTAGTCGGGAAAAATAAAACAGTAACATCCATGTTGTAACTAAGTTTTTTCACCTATATATAGAGTATGGGCCCCAGTAAAAGGAAAAAAAAACATGGAAACTTTCAAACGGGCAGCTAGTTTTAAATTTTCATAAATCCCAGAATTTTTCATATCTTTCTTTCTTTCTTTCAACGAGTTAATACAAATTAAACGAACCCTGCCAGCCAAGGTACAAATATTTAAGACATATGCACGATAGGACATTACTAGATTTATATGCCATCTGCCCTTTTTCAAGGCCATTGACAATCGTCCCCTTCAGTTATTACGAATATAATCTTTAGCTTTAGGTATATGTCAAACCATCAATTGGTGCAAGAGTATGGTCCTTGTAATATTTTGTTCATTTTTTTATTTGGGGATTTTGTTCTATAAGTTTTAAAGCATAAAATAATTTATCCACCCCTATAGAAAGAAAGGAAAATATATGCAGCATGATGCTGATTGGGTAAGGGGGGAGACAGTAACAAGTTGAGCCATGGGGGGCATATGAAACACCAAATTTCCACCATTTTTCCTATCCTCTAGTTGAGTGAAAAAAAACACTTGTATATCACGGAAATAACACTGTTTTCCTATTCCAATAAATCACGTTCTATCACGAATACATAATAACTCTTTCACATATGGGAATGTGATTGATTAAGAATAGCAAAACAGTGTTGTATTTAATTTCTTCTCTTGGTTGATAGTTTGAGACCCAATCATTCAATGGTAGCCAATCAAAAGGTAATTCCATCAAAATGAAGGGTCCAGATTGATTGAAGGGTTGGTGGGCCATGACCCGGTAGAGTTATTAAATAAATTTAAAACTCACCACCGATCACCCTCAATGGTGTCAGCAACTGCACCATAAGGGAAAAAAAAGAAAGAAAAGAAAAAAGATAGAGGAATGATCCACCTGTTTGTCAGTGACGTTGTATATTGGTTTGGGCAATGACCAGCACCCAGACCCCACCACCTGAGCCAACACCTGGAACTGATAAGGTGTGGAGCCTACCGTCCTATTACCCCCACCCTCTCTGAAAATCTTAATCATTGATGCAGTAAACCCTTTGAGATTCATGGCAGGAGAGAGCCATGGATATATAGAATCAGAATGATATCAAAAGGCTGTGAAATTTTTTTAATACCAACATTGCAGTAAGTAACTCACTGTTTCATCCCTTTTCACTACCCATTTAGGATTCACTGTACACATGAACGCAAACTCGGTGGTGGCCTAGAGAGAGAAAGGGAAGAGAGAGAGAGAGAGAGCCCAATTGTTTTGTATGTTAGGTAGGAGACTTACCCAGAGCATGCAAATAAGATCACTTTCACCAACACAATAAAAAGCAGAAAGTAATACTTGCTTTTCATTGAAAAGAAAATGAAGGGAGAAAAAGAAGAAGAAGAAGAGAGAATTAATTGCACAAACAATGATGATCGTATACTGTGTGGTAAAAAAAAACTCCCAAAATGAGACTATTAATAGAGAGCAGCCAAAATAACCCATGTTAAAAATAAGTGTCTTCTTTTCTTCTCCAAACCCTAAAAAACTCTCTCATCCCGGCCATATCATATTAATCACACAAAAAAATTGGAATAAATAAAAATAAACCTCAGGAATTTTAAGAGCAATCAATCAAACCTCACGTGTGTTGTTACACAGCAAACTACTACACATGTGGGAAGAAATGACGACCACCACCGACGACGAAGAAGAACCGCTGACCATCCATCGTCATCTATGAATGGTGACTAGTACTATCATGCCGATCGTCTCCTCCGTGGTGCGAATGGGACCCACTTGCTTGCTGGGACTCTGAAACACCCGTACTGGACATGTGCCGGTATGGGTTAAGCCCAGCGAGCATATTTAACTGCCCGTCACTCATGTTATCGCCGTCGTTACCGCCACCGCCTCCGCCAGAGCCTCCCAATTGTTGCTGACTAGGCAATAGGGTCATGGGAGCAGGAAAATTCATGAAATGTAATCCACCTGACATGGTCCCTCTATACAACCCGCTGTTGTTGACCGAAGCTGGGAAAGTCCAAATAGGATCTCCACTCATAACCTGGTTATTAGAATTCGCCACCATCCAAAAATTTGCCGGAATCTGGCTGTGGTGATGACTGGCCGGGACTGCGCCGGTGCTAGACTGCAACAGGTATCCTCCACCACCTCCACCTCCGCCCCCGCCCATTTGATTCAAGTCCTGCTCCGGCGGCCTCCGCTTCCTCCCTCCCATGCTCCCCTCCCCAGACGCCGTCTCCGAGAGATCCAACGACACCGTGTCGCGCAGCTCCTGCTTGGCCTGCAACATGGAGGCGTGCATGCTGTTGGTTTGAAAGTTTAGCAGAGTCGACGAGTTGTCCGAGGACGAGAGGCCGATGCCCTGAAAGAGGCTCCGGCGCTGGTTCTGGTGAACCGAGAAATTGGGGCTGTAATAAGAAGATCTTAACTGCGACGGCACCGACATGCTCGAGCCGGAGCTGCGGAGCGAGATGTTGAGCGATGTGAAATTGGCGGGGATTGTGCCGGTGCCCGTTGCGGCGATCACCGCGGGCTCGGCCTGCTGGAGAAGCCACTCTATGGTTTCTCCGTCAGACTTGTGTCCGAGCTCGCGGGTGAGCTGGAAGACTCTTGCAGCGCAGAGGGCCGGCATTCGAATGCGACGGCCGCGTCCGTCGACTTTCGTGTGGCGGTCCTTGGTGGAGGTCCGCTTGGGGGGAGGCTTTTTGGAGGGCTCGGCTGAAGCTTGGAGAGTGGAGGTTGTTGTGGTGGTAGTGGTGGCGGTCGCAGGGTCCACGGTGGTGATGGCTAGAGAAGGGTAGGGGGAGGTCGAGTTAGAGCAGGAGGCGGCTTCTTGATCTAGCTCCTTCTTTTCGAGCAGCTGGAAGGGGAAGTTTGGACGGTGGTGATGTTGCTGTTGTTGGTAGTGATGGTGGTGGTGGTGGTGGAGTTGATGATCTTGATCACCTCCTTCCATGATCGCATGGGAAAGAGAATTATGATCAGCTTGTGTGAAGGGTTTTATTATGAGAGGAGGAGAGAGAGGGGGGGTCTTAATTTAGTAGTATAATTGGTTTTGGTGGGTCTCTCAGCTCAGCTCAGCTCTCTTCAGTCACTCACAGTGGTACTATATTTACAGGACTAGTCTGTATATATATTTTTTTGGAAGTCTCTCTTTGTTGTTGTTGTTGGGCTGGAAATTTGTATATGAGAAAATGGAGAAATTTGATTTTGATGATGTGTAGAGAGAGAGCTATGGACTAGTATGGGGAGAGAGAGAGAGAGAGAGAGAATGAGAGAGAGAGAGAGAAGATAAGGGAGGGAGGAGGAGCTTTAAGCAACAAAGATAATGAGTGGGAATTATATGGGTGAGCTTTAAAAAGCAATTTTTTTTAGGAAAAGAAATTGCTTTGTTGTTGTGCTGAGCTTTTTCTCGCTTTCTTTTAATATAATATAATTTAATATAATTATATGTTCTGTCATTCTTTAGGAGGGAAAAATATAAGAAAATGAATTATCAAATACACCCAAAGCCAAATATGAAACAATATCTGAATTTTAATTTTCAGGAGGAGGAGAGATGAGGAGGGAGAGGGAGGGAAGGGGTTCCCCTTTTTATTGTGGTTGGACAGCCCCTTTGGTTCAGACTCCACGTGAGGTGCTCTTTTTATCATTCAATCCATAAAGACAATGGTGGCCGAGGTGGGACCCAATCCCAAGTCAAAAAAATTTTAGAGACTTGGAAAAAAGGAAAGATTATAAAGTGGGTCCCTTCTCATTCAAGTAATCATTTCATTTTGCCTTTGGACCCCTTTGCCTTTCGCTCTGCACCTTTGCTATTTGTTGGTTGCCCTTGCTGGCATGGGAGCAAGGAAGGAACTTTGAGATCCCCTTCATCAACTCAACTAGTAAGTAAAAAACTACTACTCCCCTCCTCTTCCCTTTTGGGCCTTCAATATTCATTGCCTTTCTAGCTTCTGGCTGGGTTTCCAAACATCTACCATTACATTCTCTTCTTTTGGTTTTGGTTTTGGTTTGTTTTATAGCTCAAGTGGTTAAAAGAGCGTTCACCCACGACAAGAGTTTTAACCTCGTAATCGTGTATATATATATATATATTTTGTTGAATTATTAGGGGAGATGATGGTGTTAAAAAGTTTTGGGTTATGGTGTTCCTTAATAGATGCTAATCAATGTGGGTGTTACCCTTTAGGACCCCCTTGGTAGCCGATGGCCCTGGATTCAGTACACGCCTTCCAAATTTAAAATGTACAAAATGTTGAATGTGCAATCATGATCATACAGGGCTACTGGTTTATGTGCAGGCTGCAGGCCCATCTAAAATCATTTTGGTTTCTCTAAAGAATCTGTTAAGGTTTGTTTACATCTTTGCTGGTCCATACATCCCACTCATTTGAGCAATCTACTTAATTAATTAGTTTAACAAAAAACCCTATTGGTTTTTCTTTTGTTCATTTACATCATTAATTACACTTAAAACCCTTGAAGAAAGAATATCCTGTGCTACACTGAGCTCTTGGCTGGACTTGTTGCCTAGCTAATATCTCAAATTTGAAGTGCCAACTTGAAATTGATTGGATTCTTTGTTGAGTACCACAGCTAATGTGGTCTGCTCCACATCCAACATTGCTCATGTGGCACTGATGTGATATACTTGCTTTGGCTGGTTGATGGTATTTTTGTCTTTTGCAATCTTAAACTGAACATGTGGCAGAACCTGATTTGATGGTTTGAGCAAAGAAAACTAAAACTAGATCAAGGGAGGGAGATGTTGATGAGCCATATTGCAATAAAAGAATATCAAAGAAGCAAGTCTTAATAATCTTTATATAGCTGGTCAGAATTAGTCATGATCTTTTGTCCAGTAGCAATTTAGAACAGAGATAAGGACTAGCATTTAGACAATTGCTTTGCTTGACCTGATTGTCACAACCACTGTTAATTTTCTATGCCCTTTTCTTCTTCTTTTTCTTTCAGATGAATGATTTGTGATGCCTCAGTAATTATAATCTTTATTAACTTTGTAGGGCCAGTTCGTTAGGTTTCTTTATAAGTGATATTAAGGGAGACGAAATTCAAACACATGAACAAAATGTTCTTAACCATTCAAAGTTACAAGCCCCTTGCCGATTGGTTTGACATTTGCAGAACCTATCACCATATATATACATACCAATCTAGCTCTTTGTTTATATAATTATATGTTTAAATCGTACAGAATGTCTTAACCATATTAGCACCTAGCTAGCTTAGCTATTTCAATCCCACTAGTTCAATAACTTAGTTTAATGACTTGAACCAAATCTAATGGGGGCTCCAGTTGAACAAGTCCATTGAAGCGTGTGGCATCATCTCATTGGGGGTGGCAGGGCTCTTCTGTACATGACGGAATTGTGGGGTTACTGTCGAGAAATGTGAACCAGGAATTAGCAAGTGCTGCCTTTTTTTGAGACCACATGCCTTGCCACTTATGTAATGCCATTGAAGGAGACAGCTTACCATCTATCTATTCATCTCTGCTTGTTAATATCTTTTCCAGCTACAATTTTTGATAGGCAATTTCTGGATGTTAAAGTTTTGATACCCTTGCTCACGTTCAAAACCAAATGGAAAATTCCCACTCACTATATTTATCTCTACAGCTAACCCTAATACATGATTAAGGTTATAATTGGGTGTTTTTAGCAGAGTCTTTATGTTCTAAATTTCTAATACTGGTTTAGCTGTTGTGTGATTAGCACATAATCATGTGCACAGCAGCAGCTTTGCAAACAATACTAGGCCTCTGCAAAAACTGAACCCACCAAGTCATTTGCCCAAAAACCTGTTACAAAAGTTGGTTTTGTTTGGGCTTTTGTTGGGTTTTCATGTTCTTTTTCAAGCTCAATCAATGTCGAGGGCTTACATTTGGTTGGATACATACCATTATCATCATTTGAGTTCATTGCTGCTGATAATGCTCTTCATCAATCAAATGGTTGGTTTATTGGGAACCAGCTTAGCCAAAACTTGTTCTGCTAAACCAAAACATTAACCCAAGATTCTAAGACTTGTTGGTGGGCAAAGAAAAAGAAAACCTAAAACTTCTCAATTTGGAACCATGAAAAATATAAAAGTTGGGTTTGGTTTGGTTTAGAGGAGTAGACAGTTGGAATCTTTGCCTTCATGTAGGGCTGGAAGTTGCATTGGAATATTTTGAAAACAGAGGGAGTTGAGTCACATCACTTTCTCAACTTTTTGTCTGCCTCTATTCTGGGCTCAGTGACTTCAGCCTCTCTCTATAAAAGAAAAAAAAAAAAAAAAAAGCCCTTTGGGATCCCTTCTGTGATCCACACCTTCCCTTTTCTTCATCTACACTGCAAATTGCAATGCATGCATTTCCCACTAGCCTGCCTTGTTTTCTATGTTGCTTAGCTATAGATTGCTCATCATCACTATTCACTTTCCTTTGAGAAATGTGAAGAATCATGAGCATATCCTTTATGCCCATGTTTAAAATCTGCTTTTTATTACAAGATCGTTGTGTTCAATTCACAACACAATTTGTCACATATTTATATATGTTTCTGTAATTTGTAATTATGATTTTGCAGATTCTAATTCATTAACGGAGAGAATGAAAATGAAATATTCTCAAGCTCTCAACATACACAAGACTTGATTAGAAGAAGATTAATGAGTTATAAGGGTTCATCTACAATACGAATTCCCATTGAATGCAAGCACGATTTAGTGATTTGATATTAATCTACTTCTTAGTAGTCAAAGATGAACTATCACTTTAACGACTGCAACTGCGCGTACATGCAAATTCACGGATGAAGAAAAATCCCGTATTTAATGATACTATAATAAGAAAAACATGATTCAAAAGAGTACTACTCCACTAAAAGATGTATCACTTTTCTAAACTTGAAAAACTTTAGTTAAGCCACTCATTATAAGAAGCAAGTAAGGATAAGATTGCACCTAATTAATTCAAGAACTGTGTATTCAAATGTGAAGATAACTAGGTATATATTCTCCCACACAATAGTGCTTGTCTCAACAAGAAAATATGATCGAACAAAAGATGAGAAGTATACCATACTGGGATTTTGAGATGGATGTTACTTTTGCTGCACCAATGAAAAAAGTCAGTTTGGATGACTTTTTGCTGTCGTGCAAGTTGCTAAAATCCACGAGGACACTGAAAATCTTATCCCCAAAAACTTAGAGAAGTCCAATCAGAACACAGCAGCTAAGCATGAAAAGACAATGAACCAATGACACTAAATAAATGTACCTCCATTGGATAATGGACATGTGAGAGAGGCTCAGCTCAACACATGCTGTAATTCTGGCTTTCAGTCAATCAAATTCCTTTGTTTTTCTTTGTGGTTTTTTATCCACCAAGTCTCTGAATTAAAGAAAATTCCAAATTTAGCTAACTACCATCACAAGGCTCACTGTAGACAGTGACTGAGCATCGATACTGCTTTTCCAAATTTACATTTGTTCGCAGGTTGTAATTAATTAAGTTGCAATAATAACCCACTGATCATTGGAGTATGAGGTCCACACATGCATGCACTGGCTTAGATAAGCTTAAGAAGCTTCCATTTGTCCCATTTTATATATAAAAAAGTATAATTAATTTTACGTTTTTCTACGACACTTCTCTAATGTAATTGGTCTTTTTCTTTTCATACAAACGATATTGAGGATGAGGTGTTTTAATAGACATTGTCAAAGTGTCGTGAGAGGTTCGAACTTGAGACCACTAATATGCAAATCAATCCCTTTTTTTATTGAATTAGACTGCTAATCTAATCTCATTAGTCTTAAGTTATACATTAAGTGTGTGAGTAAAACAAGATTAAAATAGAAAAAGTATTGCCTTAAAGAATAACAAAATCTCTTATCCTAATTTGCACGTACTTTTATAGTGCTCGACCTAAGATTTGATTTGAAAACAATCTTACTTTTACACCTCATATCTTTGTTCTTTTCAGTAAAAATAAAAATAAATAAAAAGATCCATTGAACCTTTTTCACCCCTTTATTCCAAGCCCCTTTTTCTAGATGAAGACTACAAGAATCATATAGACCTAGTTTCCAGGAAATTATATATCCATATATATATCCAGCCTAACAGGACACAATTAAATGCCATAGAGTGATGCCTTCAAATTATTATTTGCTTAAACCATTTGAATTATATGTACACATTACTTTTGCCTTTCCTTTCTGGATGTAATGAAAAGGAAAATAAATTTTTGAAAAAAAAAAAGAAGAAAAAGGAAAAAGGGTTTCATTGTCCGCAAATATCACTGCATCACAATGAGGGATTCGAATCTTATTTGAGGGACTTCTTGTAAGACTCACTTTATATTGTATTTGAATGATTAACCGTACATCATGTATAATATGCACTTCCTTTTGTTTAGCTGCTGCAATAGAAGCATTTAACTTAACGGCTCAACAAAACATTAAGCATTCACCACATTAATTGGAAGATGATAATCGCATGACATGAGGTTTTGTTACAAAAAGGATGCTTGATATAGTGAGATACACATATACTCTTCTACAATTACAAGGCTCAAAAATGCAATCTCAAGTACCCTTTTCTACAACGGATCTCGTTCTATTGCCCATCTCAACAATTCTCATCTTCCTAGCTTGCAAACTCCACAACCGTCTAAGATTTAAGCTTCCTCCAGGACCCTACCCATGGCCTATCATTGGGAACCTTCACAACCTGGGAACTGTTGGATCTCGGTGTTTTTTTGAGTTGTCACAAGTTTATGGTCCAATCGTATCGGTGTGGTTGGGTTCAAGTTTGCACATAGTAGTTTCAAACCCTGAATTGGCAAAGCAAGTGCTCAAAGACAATGATGAGCAGTTAGCACATAGGCACAGGACTTGGTCTAGTTCTAGGATCACAAAAAATGGTAAGGACCTTATATGGGCAGACTATGGTCCTCACTACATAAAGCTTAGGAAGATTTGTATGCTTGAGCTTTTATCTCGTAAGAGTCTTGAGACTTTTAGACACATTAGAGAAGATGAAGTTAGAGCCATGATAGAGTCCATTTTCAAAGATTGTAGCAAGTCTCAAGATTATGGAAAATGTTTAGTGGTCAGAAAATACTTGAGATCAGTGGCATTCAACATTATCACAATGCTATTGTTTGGAAATCGGTTTGAGAATGAAGTGGGTGAGCTAAACCAGCAAGGGTTGGAAATCGTGGCAATTCTGGCTAATGAAAGAAAGGTTGGTGCATATCTACCTATTTTTGAAGAGAATTGGTGGCTCAGATGGGTTTTGTGGTTTCAAAGTACTGCAATTTCCAGACATTTGGCAAGGAAAGAGAAATTCACACAAGCAATCAAGGAAGAGCATATGCTTGAGAGTAAGTCTAACGGCGTTGGTGGTGTCAAGCAGCATTTTTTGGGTGCATTGCTTGGTGATCAAGAAAAATATGAACTCACTGAGGATAGTGTTGAAGGATTACTTTGGGATATGATCACTGCAGGCACGGACACAATTGCTATCTCGGTTGAATGGGCCTTGGCGCAGTTGATCAAGAACCCAAGGGTGCAACGAAAGTCCCAAGAGGAGCTTGATCGCATAATTGGGCTGGACCGCATGATGACAGAATCCGATATTTCAAGCCTTCCTTACCTAAAATGTGTAGCCAAGGAGGCACTGAGGCTGCACCCTCCAACCCCACTAATGCTACCTCACAAGGCCAATACCAGAGTCAAGATTGGTGGGTATGATATTCCTAAGGGAACCACTGTTCATGTAAATGTTTGGGCCATAGGGCGTGATCCAAAAGCGTGGCCCAACCCAATCGATTTTCGACCCGAAAGGTTCATTGAAGAAGACATTGATGCAAAGGGTCATAATTTTCAGCTTCTACCGTTTGGTGCAGGAAGGCGTGTGTGCCCAGCAGCACAACTAGGCATCAATTTGGTCACCTACATGCTGGGGCAACTTTTGCATAGCTTTTGTTGGACATTGCCTGAAGGGATCCAGCCCAAGGATATTGACATGTCAGAGGGCCCAGGATTGGTGAGCTATATGCAGACCCCTGTACAAGGGGTCCCAACTTTGAGATTGCCACCACACTTGTACAAGCAGTCCCAAGATTGATATCAACCATGTGTTCAGCTCTAAATTCCTAGACACAATAACTCAGATTCTACTTCCAACTGTCTGAACCCAGTAAAAAATAAAGAGCAGAAAGCATGTTAAACTTAAGAACATCATGCCTATAAATTTATAATACTTGCATGGTTTCAGAAACAGCTTCCGAGATTAGTTGTAGAAACCTTTTTTTCTGTTCTTTTTCTTGCAGAGTAAGAATTTGTCTAAAATTTGTTGAGAATTTATCTGAAGTACAGATTTCATTAGAGGTTGGATTTAGTAAACTTGACACGGTCACACCAAATAATTACTCGCTCTCACGACGTATATTTCAAATAATATCCAAGTCTATCTGCTCAAATACATAAAGAAAAGGAATTAACACATGCATTTTGGAGTTCCTTGAAGTAAATGATGACTGAAGGATCAAACAACAATTCAAGTTACCGAAAGCCTAAAAGGACTTCCATCTACAGCATAACAACAAGAACAAACATCCATGTCCAGTCCAGATATAAAACAGTATATCAAGTTATATATAGCTAGCACATTCGAAAACTCAACCCTACCAAAAAAATTGTATGTTGCTGACAAGGGTTTCTCACGGTTGAGGTTGGGGATTCAAATCCGAACGATCCAATGTGGACAATAGCAAATTGGAAAGCTGACCAGAAAAAGTTTTATTCTGAGCTGCGTTACCTAATGCGGAGCCTCAACGTTTGAACCACAGACACAGAGCCATTATACAAACAAGACCATCTAATTTTCCAACATAAATCCAAAAATAAATGTTGGCAAATGAACACTGCTCAAACGTACAACTAAACATAGTTGGAGGAGGTTTTCCCTAAAGTTACAGAAAGTTTGGTGCTCTGAAGCTTCTGATGCTAAGAAAACTGATATGTTTAAGGATGATATATGCTCTGAAGTTTCTGGTGCTCCAAAGTTTCTATTTGCTTAATATTATGAAATTGGTAATTTATAAGCCATCGTGGCATATTGTTCTTCCCATGAATATGCTGATGCTGATATTTATTATACAAGAACTAAATTACAAAACCTACATAACAATAACCAAAAGGACATGAGAAGTCGAATAAAATACCAATAGAGCTACAGTTGGTGTTTTTTCGACTTTCTAACTCTGCAATTGTCTATGATTCTCAATTATTGCAATGTTGGATTGCACTGGTGCAATGAAGTTTAATCAGATTCTTCCTGACTTACCAATGTCCCTTAGTATTTTAGAAGAACTAAGGGGGGTGTATTCAATTAAGATTTTAAAAGAGTTAAATGGAGTTATAAAGTTTATAGATTTCAATGTAGTTCAATTGATTTCTATCAACTCCACATAGAGTTTGATTGAATTCCTAGATTGATTTTGATGGTGTTTGTTAGAGTTTTATCGTAGATTTTAAAAGAGTTGATTAGAGTTCTAAAATATTTTTTTTCTTTTTTTTCTTTTTTTTGGGCTGTTAATTGTTTTTCCAGATTTTCGAAAGAAAAAATTACCTTTACAAAAACATTTTGTAAAGAACTTCCAAATCAATACATCCAAAGAAAATTAAAAAAAGGGCATCTAATTTTGTTCAAATGTGCAGTAATTTCATGACAAAAAAAATGATAAGTAAACTATAATTCTAACTGCATAAAAACGAATAAGTATCTGTTTCATTGCTCATCTTTGACTCCCGTCATTCATAGCATCTCTCCACATATCTGAAGATATCCCAACCCTCCATTGGTTAGCATTCTCGCGTTGTTGTTCTTGGGTTTGAAAAACTTGGTCATAATTATTTCCCTCAGTTTCTGGTGATGACGACGACGCTGAATGCTCGTTGTTTTCTTCAATAGGAAATTCATTAGAACGACACTCCTTGCGGAGAAAATTGTGCAACCCTGCCCAAGCTAAGACCAACTCTGCTTGTGTCTCATATGGAAATGGAGGGGCAGACTTAAAAATTGTGAATCGTGATTTAAATATACCGAATATTCTCTCTATTACGTTTCTTAAGGAAACATGTCTAAGATTGAACAACTCAGCTGCATTTTCAGGATCACGACCTTGACCGGCAAAATCCTGAAGATGATATCGAACACCTCGAAATGGAGCTAAAAATTGACGCCGATTTGGGAATCCACAATCCACTAAGAAATATTTACCTGAATATACGACACAAATCCAATTAATATTTACAATACAACCTAATATAGACATAAATAAATAAATATATACATGGTGGCACTTTAAGTCCATTCCTCCTTGATAAAGAATCATTAACACTTTGGAATCATGAGCTGAACCCTCCCATCCGCTAAGAACGTATATGAATTCCAAATCAAAGTTACAAGCAGCTAGCACGTTTTGTGATATTTTACCGTGACGATCACGATAACTACTTACTTCGCGCCCTGTCACCATTGCTGGTATATGTGTGCCATCAATAGCTCCAATGCAACCCTAAAATAAATTAAGGCATTAGATGTTATGTATTTTGAATAATAACAGTACTAATACTAATACAAAAACTATAATAATAATAATAATATTTATTATAACGAATGAAGTAGTCATTACTTACCTTAAAATAAGGGTAAAATCTTGTACTTTCTCTTATTTTAGTTGGCACTGTGGATCCAAAGTTCAACAAATTCCAAACTAATAAAGTTTTAAAAATATTTTAAACCAACATGATAAAAATAGTTAGCTCAAATGTGTCACGAGTTTGACAATATCGAGAATTTTGACCAACAGTGAGTAAAAATGTTGCAAGCATTTCTTCAATACAAATAAATCTTGTATCATGCAAATGCGTTTTCTCTCTAATAATACCACATAGCTTCAAAAACACATCAGGGTACATCCTATATAACTGTCGAAAGTGTTGAGGATCCTCATTCAGTACCTTATTTATATAATTGTACCCAATTGTAGAAATTGGGCGTCGAGCTAATGAACGTTCAATATGACCATCATGTATGAGAGCCGTTAAAGCATTGAGCACTTGAGCTATTGCTTCTGTTGCCATCAACAATATCTTAATGGTTTCATAATCATGTTCCTCGAATTCTTCATCGTCCATTTCCTCTTCTTCTTTTTCTTCCTCAATTTCTTCATTCCATAGTACTTCATCTACTTCTTCCATCTCCATTAATAACAAAAAAAATCTGAAGTGCACATATAACATTGTAACACAAGCAATATTCATAAGTATAAAGGCACATAAAACTGAAACTATATAGATTAAAACAAATCTGAACATAAAACTGAAAAAGCATAATAAAGTCTTAAAAATACAGCAAGTAACACACATAAACAGTACCCAAATAATTAATTGTAGGCCAAAGTTCAACAAATTCCAAACTAATAAAGTCTTAAAAATATTTTAAACCAACATGATAAAAATAGTTTAAACCAAAGTTTCAACATCATTTAAAATGGTAAACATAATCTCACAGAACTACACTCATTCCATAGTGTATAATATCCACTCTGAGCGCTCTTCAGGTGACATTTTCAGGAATGCATTTTTCATTCCCAGCTTATGAACCAGTCCAAGTGCTTTGTAACGAGCACGATTATCCAAGTTCGGAGTCTCCTTGATAGCATCCCAAACATTGTTGGTTTTCTCTCTCTCTTTCTCTCTTTTCTCCATTAGGCTATGCATTCCTCGAATTTCAGTGGTAATTGCAGCAATTGAATCCATGCCCACATAAACTTTTTCTACCAGTTCAGCTCGAGTTATGGTCTCAACTGAATTATTATTTGCTTCAAACTCAGTTTTAGGTTTCTTTCTTGGAGGGAGCTTTTCTAATGGAGCTTCCAAATTTGTGTCTAGAAAAGGTGATGAAGTAAAATTACCAGACGACAAAGATTGGTATGATGTTTCATTTTGACTTGGTACAAATGCCTCATTGGTATCTTGCAAATTGGTAGGTCTACTTTCTCCAACTTCATACGTTCTAGCATCGGTATCATCACCAAGTCCAATTGAGTTTTTCCCAGCAGCTGTTCCATTGCCAATTGCAATTACCAAATCCTCATAGTCTGCAAATGTATCTCTTTGAAGATGCACTTGACTTGGGTGGGACTAGCAAAAACCAAAAATAAAATAAAAAAATTAATTACATGCAAAAAGTACAAAAGTGAAAGTTCTCATTATAAAGTAACATTTTAACAAAATTGAAATCTTACCTTAAAGTAATCTTGCCATACTTCTTCAGTAGCTGTGAATTTCTTTGAGACGGAGTCCCACCCAAATCCAGAACTATGACGCATAAGTTGAGTAAAACTGTGATATCTTGTCTTAAACCATTTCAGACGACTCTGATATTGATGATAAGTTTTTTGGCATCCAAGTGTTGCATTAAGAACAGGAAGTATCTTGCTTTCTACTATTTGCTTTCTACTATTTGCTTGCTTAGCAAACCATTAGAATCGTGCCATCCACGGTTGGCAGCATCAACCATTAGTTCTAATAGCATATTGCTCTATTTCGAGGTCCATGGGTTATAAGATGTTTTTCCTTTTCCTTGTTGTGAATCTCCCATTTATAATGTTACTAGATAATACATGCAATCTTTAATTAGTTCATAAGAAAATATATATATATATATATACCAGGTACTGGCCCAGACTCTTAAGAGCAAAATTTTTCTCAATCAATTTTAAGCTTTCGAGCGGAAGGTAGTGTAGAGACGTAGAGAATAAACATAATTATTATGAGGAATTCAAACATACAAAGCCAAAACCAAGGATAATAATATAGAGAAAAGAACGAAGCAAAAGCAGAATCTTTGGTTCATGGTTATATGGTCTTATGATAGGGTTGCAATTACTAACGTGGCTTGTTGCATGAATTATGATACTTTTCGTTGCTTTTTGCATAAAACTGAAACATATTTTGTCAAGCAACGACAATTATTTGTATGATGATGTACAACCAGGATATATGATGATGTATAGGAGAACAAAACAAGCAACGACAATTGCTTGGATACAAGCAACGGCATACAGGATGTGTAGAAAGCGTAGAAAAAGAGAAGAAATTTTTTACCTCCACTTGACAAGCACGCACGTTCAACGACTGGAGAGCGTAGAGCACGTTCAAAGTTTCTAGGGTTCACATAAGATTTGTCAAAGCCGTTTGTATTTATACTTACCACTTTAATTTCTAACGAAATTGGGCAACTTATTAATTTCTTCAAAATAAATTACTTTTTGAATACACCTAAATTTTGTTTGACTTTTAAAAAGTCATAATTGAATACACCTAGATTTCGATGTATTTTTTTAATATCAATTGAAATCTGAATTGAATACACCCAAACTTTTATAAATTCTTTTAAAATCTGAATTGAATACACCCAGACTTTTAAACTCTTTTAAACTCTTTTAAAATCTTAATTGAATACACCCCAGAGTTAGGGATTTTTCATTTTGGTTTCGGCGGTAGAAGAAAGAGGAAAAAAGAACAAGAACTCAACCTAACCTTTTTCCCGCCAGCATCTGCTCCAAGGAACATCGTGCGCATCACCAGGTCTAGCTCCATTGTCCCTTGTTCTTCCATACTGCTCAACAAGGTTTTTATATTTTTTATTTTAAATAAAATTTATATATTGTTATGTAGGTCGTTTATGTTGTACGGACACTCCAAATTGTTGAAGTGCCAAAATGTTAGACAGTTTGATAAGTGGACACACTTTGGACACACCTCAGACACAACGACTTTGACGCGGTCAAGTCAAGACACTCCTTGAAACGGTCAACTTTGAATTAAGACACGGCAGGGATGATTTTACAATTTTTAAAATAAAAAAGGGTCACAATATAATGTCTGAAACTTTTGTGGACATATTTGCAATTGTATTAACAATTGGCGTTAAAATTGTAAACAATAACCCTAAACCCTTAGAGCACTTCCAGCAGTCAAATCCTTGCCATGGCAAGGGGGGGCTAAGGCTGACACTATTCACATGAATAGTGTCTGCCCTTGCAAAAAGTAAGTTGCACTTCCAGCAGTTGCCCGGGCAAAGGGCAAGTACTATTCAATTTTTTGTTTTTTTCACAAATTTGTTTACCTAAACAATAAATTTGGACAATATTTTCGGATAAAATTTTTGGGTTCGTACTTGTCAATACTTAAGTAAAAAGTGAATAATAGTAGAAGTAGAAGAAAATGTATGAGGATTTGGTGTTGAAAGTGAAGAGTTTTGGGTATTTTTTTAAAAAAAATTCGATTTTTTTTCATTTTTTTATTGCACAAAAATTGGCTGCCGTTGGATTGGAGGATTTCAGCTTTTATGTGACAGACTCGCGTTGTGTCGACAGTTTTTGGTCTTTTACCCCGGTTTTCGTGGTTTTAATGACGACTTTTGTTCTCCTTTTTGGAAAAGTGGCGTTAGCAGCGGATAAAACCGTCGCTAGGCGTTGCTATAACATGCTATTGCCGTGGGATAGAAAACCGCCGCTAAAAACATGATGAAAGTGTAAAGCTTTCCCTCCTCTTTAGACTTGGTAACTCTGAGAAGCGAAAAGTAAAACAAATTAATGGAAAACCTACTTTTCACTATATTTATGTCTACTAAGGGCACAAAGCCTGTTAAAAACATCAGGCGTCACTGTTTATCTACTCTGTGAATTAAAACTTCTGCCACCCTCTAAGCATTCATGGTTCCAAAGACCAGCAGAAACCTTTTCCTGTTCTTTTCCTGGCAAAGTAAGAATTTCTCTTAAAATTGATACCCGATAATGAAAATCCCTACTAGTAGAGTCAACCATAAAATGATGCCAACGAGCCTTTAACTCCATAATACCATATATCCTCATTCACGTCATTTAGAAACATAAGAAAGCAAAGACCCTTATAATATTGTCATTCTAGAGACCTGCATATCAGGGAGAAGCCACAAAAATAACCCCATTGTAACAGAGAAAGGCCATGAAACAAGAACCAGTGACTGGCTTATAAGAGCAGTCAAGTGCCTAGATGGCAGGTCGCTGTCAATAAAGAGTTATGATGGTCATCCCCCTGTCACCTTAGACTTAACTTATCGACTACTGTAGACCACTTTACACAAGCTGTTAACAAAGCAGCAAATGCCAAAAGGTGAAGACCCAGATGGATGTTCTCACTTTCCATCATCCTCGTCACCATCTTCATCATCTTCTTGGTCATCGTCATCTTCTTCAGAGTCATCATCCTCATTCTTTCCCTGTCAATAGGCAAACCTCAAGAATTAAGATAAGGGAATTTCCTGCTAAAATTTCTATGAGATTTGTAACAGATAGATAAGGGCAGCATATGAGAGAGGTTCAGATGAAAGCAAGTAAATAACCACATATATTCAACTAATAAAATTATTTGCAAGGGTGCAAGTTATCTCCATTCTCAAGTCAATAACGAGCTCCTTACATTTAAGTTCATCTAACCACGAGAATTGCACAAAAACCATCAATTTACATATGCCTCCAGGTAATACAACACTACATGTATGAACTAGGACTCAAAAGGAAACAAACACACATGAATGTAGCAATGCAGGAATTGTAAAATAAAATATCGGTCATAGTACTTTGTACAAGGATGCCAAACACTACTAGTATAGATGCCACAGGCCTATCCTAGACCACTGACTACTTTAAGAAGCAAAAGGCCTGAACCTGATGGAATTCTGTATATGAGGTTCAATTTGAACATATCTTATTATATTAAAGTATGTAATGGCGATGGATAATAATGATCAAGTCATGCAATTGTGAAAATAACAATAACAATTTTCTTTTTTAAATCACACAGCAGTACTTAATATCCGGCCTCAGCATCTTCTTGTGTACCACAAATTTTAAGGCGTTAGAAAGTACAGATTTAAGGTTTGGATTTAGTAGAAAGGTTATCCATGTTTAGAGTATTTTTACTCTGCTTGACAGATAAACCAAAAGGATCTGCATTTACCTCTTCATCAGCCTCTTCATCATCGAAATCCTCATCATCAGCCTCCTATGTCAAAGAGGTCATGAACTCATTAGAAAATTAGGCAAACAGTAAACGCTTCTAAGAAATAATTAGACTTATGCTTATGTAATAGGGAAATAAGGTAAAAGAGAAGTTACATGGTTGAAATAAGTAAGAGGATTGGGCCACAGATCCTCCTTAATAACCTCTGCAATCTGCAGTAAGAAGGGAAAGTCATCCATATGAGAGTAAGAACTAAGGAAAGATTGTCTGGGTCAATATTGAGATTGATACGAAGCACTTGTTACCATCTTCAAATGCAAAAAGAAACTAACCTCATCATGAATCTCATCGTCCAAAATATCTTTCTGTTGACTATCACTAAACCAGCTAAAGAAGCTACATGAAAACAATAAAATTGAGTGAGGATTGGAATTCCGGTCACTTTGAAATAAGCATACAGAAGGATAACGTAATTCTAGAGGTCCATTCTAACAGATTTGGATAACCAACCTTTCCTCAGCCTGAGGTCGCTTGTTCCCTTTCTTATCATGATTAACTCCATTAGGTATGCCCTTCACATATTAGGTACACAGTAAGTTAAAATAACCCGAATTGACAGGCAGACACAAATTGAATACAAGACAAAAATCTTATACCATTCCCTCTTTCCACTTTATTGATGTGGCAGAAACTTTTGTTACTTCATCAAGGAAAGTAAAGGTCTTCGTAAGCTTCGCATCTTCAAAATAAGGATTGGGGCTGAAATGCTGTACATTAAATAACGAAATTTATTTAATCTCAAATATTCAATAATTGAAACATAACATATAACACACCCAAATGCAATTCAAAGATAAAATGGAAAAGGAAAGGAGAAACTCACGAAAGTAATGGCGTAACCAGACTTCACATCCTTAAAATCCTCCACTTCCAGAGAAGTTAGATGCTTGAAAATCTATGAAAGGAAAAGGAAAAATGAACCCAGACATAATAGAAAAGATTGAGGAAACAAGAAGCCAATTTGAAATATTACATGGAAACAATATCAATGATTTCATTGATTATGGAAGATAAGGTAGGGAATGTGAGTAACTGATTATGCAATTCAATGATCATCAACAGATATTTATTATTTGCAAAGTAATTAAAAAATACTCATAAAGAGAAGCATGCACTAATTAATTTCTGGCGCATATGGGAACAAATACGAAACCTTTTGATCATCTTCGGTCAAAAGTTCACCAAGCGCAGGATGACTCAGGAACTGCAGATTAAGGAGCAAGTCAATTAATTGGGAAAAAAGTCAACATCATAAATTCTTCCGTTCAGATATAAATAGGGATAGATAACTAACAGCAGTTAACCAAAAGTCGGGAATGGACTTGATGATATCATTTCGTTTATCATAGACCGGCCTGCGTATCTCATTATACTTCTGCTCCACTTCCAGGACTTTATCACTGGCTTCCTCATTGATCTATAAAGCATTCAAAAGAAAACATAAAAATCCAATGAAAACGGTTGGTCCATTGCAAATTTGCAATAATACATAAATTGAATATCAGTACAAGTTCGTGCGCAAAAAATTCTTAATACAAGTGAACCATAGAAGTTTAACTAACTAGTTTTAGAGCTTAAAAAGTGACTTCCATCACATTCATATTTAATAAAATGCCCAGCCTACAAACAAGGCCACAAAGTGGAAATGTAGCATGGTTTCCATCCTATCAGGCTCTGTTCAGTTAACCAGTTGAGAAACGACAAGAAAAGAAAACGACTAAATTTCCTAGCTTTCAGTTGTTTGGTTATTAATTAACAAGAAAATGACATGGAAAAGAAAAGGAAGAAAATAACTCTTATTTTGCTTATGGAGATGATAGCTTGTGCACCTACGTCACTCAGCTCACGTGCAACCTTGGCTCGTTATATTATGGAAATTGGAGTTATTTCTGGGCTAGTTATCAAGAGCCAGCAACTGGCTGCTGGATCCCGTCCCGCAACTAGGACAATATTACTTAGCCCCGTTCATGCCTGGCGCAAGAAGCTCGAATAGTTAGCTGTTATACACATTTTCAATGATGTCAAGGTTTTATTCGGTTTTGCGTCTTGAACTTCTTTTCAAAGTAGGCAAGATTTCAATAGGTCTTGTACAACCAAAGCTACCAAAGTTGTATATTCTTCTCTTTCCTTTCCCATCAATTTTTTCATGCAAAGGTGGAACCAAGAATTTCCACACGGGTGTGCTAAAAACTTATTTTTCCCCTCTATTATGTATGGGTGGCTGACTACGGTTCTCTTGTGAGTTGCTCGGATGGTATGAGCCAATTTTTTCTAGGCTGGGTGGGCCAACTTCCACTAAGTGGGTGAATTTCCTAAAAATTAGCAGAAGTTTTCAGTTTTCCAAAAAACTTGTGAGGGGCTGGAGCCCACACTAGCCTAAGAATGGTTCCCACTAATCAAACACACGAAAACAGTAAACTTCACGTACTCTTCCTTTCTCTATTTTTTTCCCTCTAGTTGAAATAAACCAGACCTATGGAAGGTTAAATAAAGGAGAAAATTTAATTACCAAAAGCAGCAATTCAAACTTCACAAAATGAAACACATAGCAGAGTTGACAGTTGCAACAATTATACCGAGTATCCAGTGTGTTACAACAAACAACAAAATGAAGCACGGGGCTGCTGCCTACAGATGTCTATATAATGGAGCGCCCCTCAATGGTTTTTAAAAAAAAAAGAAAAATGTAGGCAATGTTGTTGCTCTAATAAGCTAAGGCACTGATTTTCTATCGAAACCAAGCGCACCCTCAGATCCTTTTATGGGTTTAGGCTTTGATCAAAGCCATAAATCATTCCCTCCTATGGGTTAATTTCCTACATCCTCATAATAAAATTAAATTGCAGTGCAACACATGCATGGGCTGAAAAAATTGAATTCAAAGCGCCTACCTGAGCAAGTTAATAATTCAAGAGCAATAAGAACACGAAAAGCTCTGAATGGGCAGATAATTCCCAAAGAAAACTTTAGATAAAAACCCTTATTTTGCCTCAATTGTACAGGGAACAAGGGTACAATAATCTAATGCGCAGATAGGTATAGAGGAACAACCTTTTCGAGCTCGTCTTGGACCTCCTGCAACTTTTCGATGGAAAGGACGAGCTTCTCGTCGATGTGGTCCGAGTTATCATCTTCGGCTTTCTCTGAAAGCTTCAGCTTCTTACCCTTATCAGCCACCATCTTCAGCTTCCCTTCTGATGCTCCTCTAAAACCCTACCGCTCTCTCTGTCTCGCTCTTATTAGGCTTTCCGAAGTGAAGGTGCGAGTGTGGAGAGAGAGAACAAAAGGGGTAGGGTTTTGGGGAGTGTATAATCTGCTACGGCTGCCGAAAGTATAGTACCGATATTAAACCAGTCATCTCTTGACATGTAATAATTTTTTTTAAAGAAAGGTAGGTCGTTGACCAGCCTATAGAAGCAATTTGGGCCAGGCCGAATGTTTTAAAACTCTACCAGCTTTTTTTTAATCCACGGCCCATTCTAAAGCTTATTAGCACCTTTTTAATATACAAAATTATGTTGATTTTGGGATTAAACATCTATCGAAAAGAAAAATCTTCAAAGCGTTTTGTTTGTTACCATTGTGTTAAAAAATTAATGGGCCAGGAATTTATGCTTCAGATTATATATATTAGTAAACATATTTTTATTATAGCATGAGTGGATTGATAATTGTGTTACGGTCACACCAAATAATTACTCGTTCAAGTGAAACATCTACTTTAGAAAAAACCGAGTGTATGTGCTCAAATATATAAAGTAAAAGGAATGATCACCTGCATTTTGGAGTTCCCATGATGGCTGAAGGGTCAAACAACAATTCAAGTTGCTAAGACCAACACTGAAAGCCTAAAAGGACATCCATTTAGGGCATAACAAGAAGAACAAAATATCCATGTCCAGATATAGAAAAGAGCACTCAAATATATATCAAGTTTTATATATAGCTAGCACATTCGAAACTTAACCCAACCAAAACGATTGTACGTCTGAGCACACAAGGGTTTCGCATATGGTTGAGGTTGTCTGGTTGGGGCACATGCAGACAGAGTAAAGGCATCCTATACATCCCATAATATTGAAAAACTTGATTTTCCGTTTTGTTTCCCACAATATTTTCTTAAAAGGAAAGCAAATGTTTTCATAGCTTTGCTTTTGTGTCACCGAGTGAATTAGTTTCTTTCTTTAGTGAAAAATAAAAATTGCTGATTTCAGCTGCAACAAGTTGCAATGGTTGCATCTGGCTGGAAGAATAGAGACTAGAGTTCCAGTCTTTTCATGTTAGCTCCTGCTTTGATGTCTTCCACATTCCTTATATGTCAAGCAAAAATTTCTTTTTCTTTTTCAATTTGTCGCTGTTCGTAGGCCATTCGAATCCAAACAAGCTAATTGGGAGAATTACAATTTGGAAAGCTTACCACAAAAAGTGTTTCTGAGCTGTGTTACCTAATAATGCAGAGCATCAACGTTTGAACCACAGAAACAGAACCATTATGCAAACAAGCCCATCTAATTTTCCAACATTAATCCGAAAATACATATTGGCAAATGAACACTGATAAAACGCATTGGAGTTGTTACCTAAAAATACATAAAGTTTGCTGCTTTTAAGTTTCTGAAGCTAAGAAGAATGAAATGTTTAAAAACTACGTAAGTCCTTGAAAATACAACACAGTTGGAGTTTTTACTTCTTCTTAACTTTGCAATTGTATATGGTTCTCAATCATTGCAAATGTTGTATTGCATTGGCGCAATGAAGTTTAATCAGATTCTATGTGACTTACCAAATATCCCTTAGTATTTTAGGGGAAGTAAAACGAACGCCTACATAAAAACAGAAACAAAACCAACATTTTCAGCGAATATGTAACAGTTTCTTTATATTGCGACGGTTTTTGGTCTTTAGTCCCCGTTTTGGGGCTTTTAGTGACAATTTTTATGCTCTTTCCCAGTCAAGTGGATTTAGCAGCGGTAAAAACCGTCGCTAGCTGTTGCTATAGCACCTTATAGTAGCGAATCCAAAAACCGCGGGTAAAGTCTGACAACATTTTAATTTGCCTCCCATCCCCGAAACTAGTGATTCTGGAAGCGCAAAGCGAAAAAATAATACCAAAAACCTCCTCCTCAATATCATTATATGTCTAACATATTACAAGAAAACATTATTAAAAGTCTTGTCCAAATTATTATTTGGATACATGAAAATTCCCCAGTATTTCCTCCACTGACACGCTAGCAACTTCTTGCGTGTTGTCATTGCTCAATCCTTCATTGAAATGATCTCCGAGAAAATCCAATAGCCGTAAGGGAGGAGCTGAAGCTAGACTAAACCCTCCAATCCTGAGAATGCTACCTCTGAACATCCCCTATGCATCATCATCCATCTATATGCAACAAATTGCATGCAACCAGCCATTCCTACCTAAATTTCACAACAACATTAGATAGAAACTGAAAAACAACTTTGCTATCACCTCTTAACTTTCATCCAATTAGTAATAAATCCATAGAAAAATTCAAGACATGCATGTGAGGCCCATGCCGGATATACCAGGGGAAAATTACTCTCTAAAAATTCCCTTCCTCATCTTGGCAAACATGTTATAGGATTAGTTTGAAATAAAAGTCAATGCAAAATTTCCAAAGTATATTTTCTGACTATAGCCCGACCACTTTGTTTCCAAGATTTAAAATAGTATGTTATCTGGTGATGAAATTTAACCAAAATGGCGGGAGATGGCACATTGATAAAACAGGAATAGAATTGCAGAAAACCCCTCAATGATTATATAAAGGATAAACAGTGTTAATATCTGTGCACCTATGTGATCAGTGTTGACGTGCACAACAGCTGACGCTTTCCTTCAACTCTAATTGATGAATGTTATGGACCTTATCAAGGATTGTCAAATTCCATCAAATATGAAAAGTAGTCATACATATACTATATATGAAAATTGAAAAGAAATTGGAAAACAAGCCTAGATTCTTTGAAGAGTATAAGAAAGATCAAGAATTAACAGTTCCAGCAGATCACCTAATAGGTTGCAACTGCAATATTAAAATAATTCGTGTGACACAGCAATGAATAGGCTACTAATTGCACTCAAAGAGTCTTTAGATGTACTACAGTAGAAGATGCTTTGGGGTGACCCAGAAGCCTTGCAAATGAAGTATGAAGAATAGCTGCATCATACTGCAGGAGATACTAGCTACAACCATAAGATACTGAACGAAAAGAAGCTATTTACTCTCAGTCTAACACTACTATTACATAACGCACTAATGAGGGCAGACCATGAAGATGAAATCCAGGATGCAACAACAATGAGTTCCATATCAGAAAGAATGAAATAACTTGGAAAATGGCACATTGATAAAAAAGCTATAGAATTGTAAAAAACCCCTCAATGAATTACAAGGATAACTAGTGTTTGCATCTGTGCACCTATGTGATCAGTATTGACACGCACAACAGCTGACTGCATACAAGTGCCAAGCCTTGTTCAGGTGACATTAAGTACACTAACATCACATATACAGCATGTGGTGCTTGCACCAAATTTAGTCCTACACTGACAACTGAAATTCGTCTGAAAATAACGATAAAAGTATCCAAAAAACAGAATTGATACCTCAAGGTCTTACCCTGCACTTGAAATCTTATTTTGATCACATGATCGCATCTAACGGAGTGGCAAGATATGCATACCTGGACAAGATAATGCAAGTATAAATCACCCTACAGGAAATACTGAAATGAATTATAGAACTATGAACAGAACAAAGTAGGACAAAGTATAAGCAAGGTACATACCACCAGCCAATCCACCAAGCATGACTCCCTCACTAGAACTATAAATATGGAAATTTGGATTTTGTAATTTGCTTCCCATACTCTGTCTAATCTTTCAAGCCTTCATAGAACAAAACCTGCATAATGCACAGGAAATTCATAATTTTGAAGCCAAACTATCATCCTAGAAATAAGAACCAGAGCTTATTAGGAAAGAGCAACAGAATAATGACAACTAAATAAATTAGAGGCCAAAGGCTAACTGCCTATGATTCACCAATGATCAAAATATGGTACGTCTGAATTTTCTGTTTGGGACAAAATAAAACAATAAACTAGTGGGGCCAGGGAGGATGCATGTTCAGAAGTTGCAATCCTATTTTCCTAGTGTTTCAAACCAAATGATGTAAAGGCCAAAAGAAAAGGGTTAGACATACAAGCTATTGCTATTTATGGTACAACTGGATTGTACGTGGTACGACCTCAAACTGATAAATTCTTTTTTCTTCATTTTCTTTTCCTTACAAGAAACACAAATCTTATTAATCAAAGAAGAGTTACAAGGAGGATGAATGAGATGTCCATCTAAAATCCTGTGAACATCCTGAATCCTAAACATCAAGTACAATCAAGTGAACTATGTGGATGACACACACCAGTTGTCCTAAAGAGGCCAATAGTCTTAAATTACATACCATTCATTGCCTAATTCCAATCCTAATGAAAAACATAGAGAAGAGGGACGGAGAAGGAGAGAACACCATACATTTGGATACAAGGCTTCATAGGTAAGATATGCAAAGACTTTAGCAAGAAAATAAAAGGCCAATACTTGGAAATTTACTTTCTTTCTTACATAGAATTTAAATAAATTTAAATGCCATCCATATCATTACATACCAAACGTTTGAGCTTCACCCATTAGCCATGAATATTACATCTACAACATCTTTAGCATGGCTCCAAATACGCGTCTTTATGGTCTCAACAGGATGCAACATTCCTTCCCCATATGCCACAACAATAGCTCCCCACACAAATTCCCTACAAAGTACATTGACTGATTAAAAAATCAATTAGTAACTTCCCACAAGTCCATAAATATTTACAATTCTGCCATGCAAAAAATTACAAACACAGAACCATAATTTTTTTATATACAAATTGGCATATGCAATTACACATTCACTAAATATCAAAAACCTTGATTTCTTTTATTCCCAACAATAGTTTTTCACAAAGAAACAGAATATTTATCACTTAAGAATTTTATAAAAAAACAAAAAAATTGAGGTTTTCTTCTGCTTCAAATTCCAAACATGTAAAGTCAAACCTATAAAAGTCAATGGTTTCAATTTGCTAGAAGATTACAGTTTCATTCTTTCATTGTAATTGCTTGATATCTTCCAACCATCCTATTATGTCAGAATCAAAATTCCAATTAAAAAAATATCGCTATTTCTATGCCATAATATCCATCTAATTGAAGTGGAAAAATCCAGAATTCGAAGGCTTACCAGTGACAAAAGATAACGAATTGTGAGCTCCCATTTGAGAGGAGTGAGAAAGCGAACTCCTAAGTTCAACGTCGATCAGAACGAACAGTATGGCCTCCGGCTGGTTTTTCTTTTCTCTTGGGTCAAATGGGCCTCTGGTTTTGGGGATTAGTTTTGGATCGTTGGACGGGGAAAGAGGAAATAAAAAAAATGTTGAACTAAACAAAAGTACAACGTACACAAAGACAAAGTCAAGACTAGCCTCACTGTTCTTTGTATTCTGATAGGGAAGAAACGACATCGTCTTAGTGATTTTCATTTTTGCAGTCAGAAATCTGCAATGTCACGATCTCAGTTGTTTGGAAATGCTGTGTCATTTTAGAGGATCTAGCGTATACCATGTTTACAATCTTTAGTGTTGAAAGCATGAAATTATATTTGAATATAACATATTTGTTTTGACGAAAGAGCATTACTTATGGTATTTGTTGATTTGGTTTGCAGTATACATACAAGCTTGGTGATTTAAGTTTCATCACCCAAATCAATGAAATTTGAGTGTAACATAGAGACGTAGTCATAGGCCTTTTCATAATGATATATTGCATGTATCACGTTTCTTATAAAAATGAGACCCTATTTGCACGACGCCAACCTCACCATTCTATAACTCTTCGTTTGGATAAAGGAATTGAAAATAATATAGAATTCTAAAATGACGTAATTTAGATTTTCATTATTTCAATTTCTGGCAATTGAAGATTTCAGTATTTGAATTTATGTATGTTAAATTTTGTAAATGACATTGACAATTGTGAAATGATGCCTATTCTGGTGGAAACTAAACTAGGGAATTTGATGCCCCGATTTTTTCCGTGCGTCATTTAATAAATTCCACGCTTAAGTTGTCAAACAAAAGAATTGTCAATTTTTTCACTTAAATTCCCGACTTTTAGCTAAATTCAGAGATATGTCATGGTACTAATCACTTTTTTCTTTTACAACAAATTAGATAACATTGGCGAGCAGAACCCAAGTAGCTGGATTGTTGCTCCCTTTATTTGAGACTCCATAAGAACCAAAGTAGCTGGATTGTTGCTCCCATTATTTGAGACTCCATAAAGTGCCACAGACACAAAACAAAACAGAGTAATTGACAGCAAGAAGCAAACACAACTCAACAATTAATACTACTAAATGGTCACTCTGCAGAAGATTTGAGGGCCTTTTCTCTAAAGAACTTGAGGAAAGCCACCACCTTCTCCTGAGGAATGCTCGCCGCCTTCACCGCAGGGATCTCAGTCAGAGCTGTTATGGAGGAATAAATTAGTGGAGTCTTCTCAGGGGTTATAACTTTCACTCCAAGGGCTTCTTCCTGAGCTTCATTTGCACCCAAATGTGAACAAATGACCACCTCTAGTAGTCCCACATTTTCTGTGTCAAATGAATTAGGAAAGCCATTTGGGAAGAAACCCTTCAATCCCTCTTCAAGTAACTTGAGTTTCTCAGTCACTTCTTTAATGGCTTTCTCTTGTGCTTCTCCACTGGTTTTGAGCACTGAGACCATGCTCTCAGACACCTGCACCAAAGAACAAGCATATACAAGTTACTTTAATAATTTAATTAGCTTGAGTAACTCATTAAGCACTAAACATGGCTAAAATAATGTACATTTTTTTTTGTTCTCAAGTCTCACCTGTTGCAGATAGCTTGCCCAGAAGCGAACTTGGGATCGTTTATAGGGATCTTCTGGTAGAAGTTGAGGGCCAGTTTTCCAGGTTTCATCAATGTATTCAAGGATGACAAGAGACTCAACAATTGCTTTTCCATTGTGGACAAGTACTGGAACTTTCTGATGAATGGGATTCAATTTGAGGAGCAATTGGCTTTTGTTCCTCAAATCTTCTTCCACATATTCATAGGGTATGCCTTTGAGTCTGAGAGCCAATTCCACCCTCTTAACATAAGGGCTTGACCACATTCCATATAGGGTCACTTTGTTTTCCTCTGCCATCTCTCTCTCTCTCTCTCTCTCCCCTTTCTAGCTTCTGATACAACCAAGGCGCCTCAGCCAATAGGATTGTAGTTTACAAACTCCAATGGTTAAACAATTTTCTTGTTCCTAACAATTAGAATATTATATTATCATATTATCATATTATAATGAAATCAATTCTATCTTCCAAATCTCTACCAACTACATACCGGGTCAAGTTTATTGACCAGATAAAAGCAATGATATGTTTCTTAGAGCATTCAATAATGAAAGCAGTCGAGTTTATTGACCAGATAAAAGCATTGATAAGTTTATTGACCAACAACACACCGGGTTAAGTTCAATTGTCAACATACAATAGGATTCTTTTAGGATGTATTTTATGAGTATTTGTATGATTTTTTATACAAATAATATTGACGAAAGCGAGGTTTGAACATATGACCTCGGCTAAATGATATTGTATGATTATAAAATTATGATTTAAAGGTTTCGTAAGTATCATAATTAGGTATTTAAAAAAGGGAGTTTCACTAAAATACCCAAAATGGGGGCTGAAATTATAAAAATACCCAACACCCAAAACACTTTACAAACATACCCAAAACTCATCATTACACACACTCAAAACCCATTTATAAACATACCCAAAACCCATCATTACACACATACCCAAAACCCATTTTGGGTATGTTTCTATGTTTAAATAGTGCTTGGGTATTTTTTATAAATACATGTCTAGGATTGGGTATTTTTATAAATATCTATTTAAAAAACCCAATATAACTATGAACTGATCTTCATTTTATGTTGCACTAATTGCAATACATCATAATGTGGAAATTTCGATGGAAATATCGAAATATTATCAATATTGATAAAAATTGAATAAAACCATGAAAATTGTAAGAAAAACTTGGAAATTTTTATTGAAACTTTGAATGATGTTTATTTAGTCAATTATCTATTAGTTTATCACAAAAAATTGGAAGGAAATGCATTGCATGATGGGTTTAACAGATGTTGATTATATAGCGAGCTGACAAACACTGTGATTGTAAAAAATATGTAGTAATTAATAAAAGAAGATTAAACACACCATAATCATTTATATATAATGATTTACTAAAATATTTTATACTTTATACATTGCATGGTAAGATACATGAGTGACTTAGTACCACATTGAGTTTCCATTTGCGTATTATCACAAAATTATAAGCAACATGGTGGTTAAGGCATTGGAGGAGTGAAATGACAGGGGTTTAAATCCCTTTTCCGTCTGTGCTTTGTGTTTTTTTTTTCCTTTTTTCTATTACATCGATATTTTCGATATTATAGCGATATTTTGACATAATATTGCTGAAGTATGAGTGAGATTATCAACATTGATATTTTCCGATATTATCGTCAATATTATCGATATTCATACGATATGTGTATGGATACGTTCCGAAATATCTGTGACCCGAAAAAACAATAATATCCTCAATATTTTGTCGATATTATCAATATTTTAGACTATGGCACTAATTGCAGTACACCATAATGTTCCCTCTCATCTAAAAGCTTCAAGTCTTTTTTTCTTGCTCTTCAAAACAAAAGGTGATTGGGTTTAATGGGTCATGTGTGAATGGTAGATCTAGTATATCCATTGGATCAACATGATCAATATAATTTGTCTTCACTTTCTTATCCTTAAGTGAAGATTGATAAAAATCCACCAAATGCTTCAGCGTACTACAGGTACGCACCCAATGTCCATTTACACCACATATGTGACAAGTGCCCTTAATATTTTTAGGCACATAGATTATCTGAGCTTTCCCCTTATTCCGGGATGCATTTTTTCCGCTCGTGACTGGATGACTCCTTAGACTTAAGCCATATGAATGGGCACCATGATCTTTTCTATTCCCTTCCCAGCGGTCACGCTTGCCTCCTCGCCCACGGTTGTGGATATTGCCACGAGATGAGGTGGCATTCACTTCCTGAGATGCATCATTTACTTCAAGAAATGGTGTTGAGCATGTTGGGCAAGATTGGTGATTTTTCAATAAAGGCTCATTGTTCTGCTTAGCCAATAAAAGGCAAGATACCAGTTCTGAGTACTTCGTAAAATCGCTATCCCTATATTGTTGCTGCATGAGCACATTTGAGGCATGAAAGGTACTGAGGGTTTTCTCGAGCATATCCTCCTCAGAGATATTTTCACCACATAATTTCATCAGGGAGGTGATTTTGTGCATTGCTGAGTTGTACTCAAACATTGACTTGAAATCTTGGAATCTCAAGTATGTCCACTCATATATGGCTCTTGGGAGGATCATCGTCTTCTGGTCATTGTATCTTTCGCATAAGGCTTTCCACATAACCAATGGGTTATCGACAACCACACATTCGCTTTTCAGCGCTACATGAATGTGACGGCGAAGAAAAATCATAGCCTTTGCGTTTTCTTTAGGTGATGCATCACTTCCATCTACAATTGTTTTTCCAAGGCTCTTGGCATCCAGAACTCATGATAGATAGTTGTTCCCAAATATGTCTAGGGCAGCAAATTCCAACTTTGCCAAGTTTGCCATCTTCAAAAGAAAATGAGATGTATCAGAATTTGCAATAATCTTCAGGATTAATATATTTTTGAACTTCAGGCCAAAAATATCTTGCATATTTTACTCGAAACTTTTGGTTCGGGATCTGGGACATTAAGTCATTTCTTAACAGGAACTTCAGGTCCTTTAATTGTTCATGTATATTAACTAATACTTTCTTTCATAAAAATAAAGTGTTATAAATAAATTGCTAGTATAGACTATAAACCCGCACCATACTTTAAATAAAAGTAAATGTGCGATAAAGTAAATTGCTTGCTGTATGGACGAAATTTACCATACTTTAAATAAAAGTAAATGTGCGATAAAGTAAATTGCTTGCTGTATGGGCGTTAATTCCACACCATACTTTAAATAAAAAGTAAAGGCAGTGGTGTGTACAATAAACTCATGCCACACTTTTAAATAAACACTATTGTATGGGTAATAAACTTACACCATACAGTAAATAATGTAAATGTGGGGGCAAAACCACCACTTAATATATATGAAGTATATGACATATTATATATTGTGGGCAATATAACTGTGCCACTATTCAAGATATAATAAGATGGGTTATAAGATCACACCATCATTTTTATTACGATAATATGTGTTACAACGTGATGGGCAATGAAATTACACCACCATAAAATAACAGGATGGGGTATAAAACAGCACAATTCCAAATTATAATACGAAAAAATAAATTAAACAAACATGGATGAAACAACATAAAAATTGTGAGAATACAAAAAAGAAAGTTAGCATGTCGTCGTAGTAGTAAAGTGAGAGGAGACATATGACAGAGAGGAGATAGAGAAATAACCACATAGTGTTGAGCTGGGAAAATTTAGAAGTAAAGATGAGAGACTATTGTGTTGATAACGTGTTATAAAAATAATCAGAGTATGAAAAGTACCACTAAATATTAGGAGTAGAGTTGTATTTGCTCTTGTGGTGTTTACACTGACAAAATTTTCTCTCAGATAGAACTCACTAACTCTCAGATTTCTCACTCTCTTTTCTTCTCTCAACTCAGTATGTTCTCACTTCTCACTTCTTCTCACTACCTCTCGGCTTACATTCCAGATGAGGAACTAGCCTCCCTTTTATAGTTGAGCAAGGAAGGCATGAGAAACCTTTGTATTTCCTCCTACGCCTGGCAACATTATTTGCCCAACATCATCATTTGCCTTTTGAATATTATTTTCTTCTTTTCTTTATGTGGGCTCCACCACTTTTTGACCACTTTCTTTCCAACACTTGTGGCTTTATAGTATTTTCTCTCAAACTCTCAAACTCTCAGATTTTTCACTCTTTTTTCTTTCCTTATGGCGTGCTTTCATTCATTCTCTGGAGGGGTTCACCTTTACATTAAATGAGCAAGCCTATTTATAGGCAAATTGGATGGAAGAAGCCAAGGCTCCCGTGAATGTGCAGTAAGGGAAAGTTACAGACAAGCTTTGTCCAAAGTCTTCAAATAAATAGTTAGTGGGCTCCACTCAAAGACTTTTACAACATCACTTTGTAAAATTAAAAGAGAAAAAAGAAAATTTTAAAAAAGAAAGGTAAGGAGAGAGGCAGAGTGAGACTAAAGAAAAGCAGTTATAAAATAAAATAATCAGAGTATGGGAAATACCACTGAATATTGGGAGTAGAATAGTATTTAGCTCTTGTGGTTTTACACTGACAGAACTTTCTTCCACTGATAGAACTCTTCTAAGATAGAGCTCTCAAATTTCTCTCTGAATTGGTTGTGTATTTTGCAACTGAAGAGGAAGCCTATTTATAGGCAATTACAATGGCCTCCCGTGAATACATCTTCAAAATTTTCTCCCAACATCATAATTCATCTTTTGACTATCATTTTCTTATCTTCTCTGTGTGGGCTCCACAATACTCTTTACAACACTCCCCCTTGGAGACCACATGTCCCTAAATTGGTTGCCTCATTAAAACCTTGCTTGGAAAACCATAAGTGAAGGAAAAAGAGTACAACTTCATTTGGACATAAGGGTAATGTTAAATGCGCTCATGTTGCCTCGTTAAAATCTGGCTAGGAAAAACCCAGTGGGAAAAAACCCCAATCAAAGGAAAAAGACTACAACGCGCACATGTCCTGTGTTAGAGGACTCTTGAATGCTTGCAGAGTTGACGTAATCCGATGCCATGCACTAGCTTTTGGAATGTACATTTTGGCAAAGATTTGGTGAAGAAATCTGCCAAGGTATCGCTTGAATGGATTTGTCTGACTTTAATCTCTTGACTCTTCTGGAGCTCATGTGTGTAGAAAAACTTTGGTGATATATGCTTGATCCTGTCACCCTTGATGTATCCTCCTGTGATTTGAGCAATACAAGTTGCATTGTCCTCATTTAGGATGGTTGGGGTGTCCGTTGCTGAGGGTAAGGCACATGTGCTTCGGATGTAATGAATCATCGACCTTAACCAAGCGCATTCACGACTGGCTTCATGGAAGGCAAGTATTTCTGAGTGATTGAAGTTGTGTCTACCAACGTTTGTTTCGTTGAGCGCCATGAGATTGCAGTTCCTCCACATGTAAACACATACCCAGTTTGTGAGCGTCCTTGATGTGGATAAGAGAGATATCATGCATCAGCATACCCAAAATACTTGGGGCATTGGTTGATTCACTGAAATAGAATAAGTCCATGTCTGTTGTTCCACGAAGATATCGTAGAATATGTTTGATGCCGGTCCAATGTTGGCTTGTTGGAGCAGAGCTGTATCTTGCTAACAAATTTATTGAAAATGCTATGTCAGGTATGGTACATTGTGCTAAGTACATTAAAGCACCTATTGCACTAAGATATGGTACTTCTAGACCAAGGACCAATTCATCATCCCCTTTTGGACGATACGGATCTTTCTTAGTGTCAAGCGATCGAACGACCATTGGAGTGCTAAGTGGATAAGCTTTATCTATGCCAAACCGCTTTAATACCTTTTCAGTATAAGTTGATTGTTGCACTAAAATTCCATTAGCACTGTGCTCAATCTGTAAGCCAAGACAATATTTTGTCTTTACAAGGTCCTTCATCTCAAACTCGCGTTTGAGATAATCAACAGTATTTTGGAGCTCTTCAAGAGTTCCAATTAAATTCATATCGTCGACATATACTGCTACTATCGCAAATTCAGACTCTGATTTCTTAATAAACACACATGGGCAAATATGATCATTTATGTATCCTTCCTTTAGTAAATACTTGTTGAGACGATTGTACCACATTCGCTCAGATTGTTTTAGCCCATACAATAATCTTTTCAATTTAATTGAGAACATGCCCCATGGTTTATTCCTGGCTGCTTTAGGCAGCTTAAGTCCTTTTGGGACTTTCATGTATATGTCTGTATCCAATTCTCCATACAGATATGCAGTAATGATATCCATAAGTCTCATTTCGAATTTTTTTGAAACCGCCAAGCTTATCAAGTAACGGAATGTAATTGTGTCCTCGCGATCTCATTTTTCTCATTGCGCTTTCTTGTAAATAGCCACTTATAACCTACAGGGTTCACATTGGGTGGAGTTGGAACAACAGGTCCAAAAACACTCATTTTTTTTTCCAAAGAATTCAATTCCGCCTGGATTGCATCTTTCCACTTAGGCCAATCCTGTCTATGTGTGCATTCATCAATAGAGTAAGACTCAATATCATAATCTTTTATGATCTCAGTAGCCACTTAGAATGCAAATATATCATCGATAATCATCTCATTTCTATTCCACAATTCATCAGTGGATGTATAATTTATGGAGATTTCTTGATTTTCAGGTATTGCTGCCACTTTAGGGGCACTTGTCTCATCAAGGATACTTGCTCTTTTAGGAAGTACTTGTGCCTCTTCGGGGGCATTTGAATTATGGATTGTGGGCTCTCCATTTATTTCATTTGGATTCATTTTGGCCATCGACTTCCTCTTTCGAGGGACCGAGTCCTTTGAGCCTAATGGTTTGCCACACTTTAGGCGTGCAATAGATGAATCATTTGCTGGTACATTGTTTTGTCCATTATGAACATCAATCCTTGCAGGTGCATTTGCAGCTGGGATATGTGATTTCGTCACCTTTGTTGCATCATTAAATGCATCTGGCATATGATTTGCAATACTTTGGAGGTGAATGATCCCTCTCACTTCGTTTTCGCATTGAGTGGTACGAGGATCGAGATGAGACAAAGTGGGTACATCCCATGATAATTCACGTCGTTCTTCAGGAACGAGTTTGCCTTGTTGTTCTTTAGGGATAGATTTTTCTCCCCATAATGGTAGGAAAATTGTCTCATCAAAATGACAATCCGCAAATCGTGCCCTAAAGATATCACTCGTCAGGGGCTCCAGATATCTGATGATAAATGGTGAATCAAAACCAACATAAATTCCCAATCTGAGTTGAGGGCCCATCTTAGTACGTTGCGGTGGTGCAATAGGCACATATACCGCACAACCAAAAACTCTTAAATGTGAAATGTTTGGTTGATTACCCAACACAAGTTGTATTGGAGAATATTGATTGTTGGCAATGGGCGTCAACCGCACAAGTGATGCTGCATGTAAAATGGCATATCCCCAAGCAAAGACTGGCAACTTTGTTTTCATTAGCAAAGTGCGAGCTATCAATTGAAGACGTTTAATCAAAGCTTCTATCAAGCCATTTTGAGTATGAACATGAGGGACATGGTGTTCAATGTCAATACCTAGTGACATGCAGTAGTCATCAAAAGTTTGAGATGTAAATTCACCAACATTATCGAGTCTAATTGACTTAATGGGATAATCTGAGAATTGGGCTCGTAATTTAATTATCTGAGCCAAGAGCCTAGCAGATGCCATATTCCGAGTGGACAAAAGGCAAACATGCGACCATCGGGTAGACACATCCACCAAGACCATAAAGTACCAAAATGGTCCACATGGAGGATGTATAGGCCCACAAATGTCCCCTTGGATTCTCTGTAAAAATGATGGGGATTCAACATCAACCTTTGGTTGTGATGGTCTGATCACCAACTTTCCTTGTGAACAAGCTTGGTAAGAGCTGTCACTTGATACCATAATGTGTTTTGTCAACAAGGGATGCCCTTTAGAGTTGGTGATGATCCTACGCATCATGGTGGATCCAGGATGACCCAATCAATCATGCCAAAGCTTAAAAGTATTTGAGTCAATGGACTTCTGGTCCATGAGACTATGTGCCTCAATTGTCCGTATGGTTGTATAGTACAACTCTGATGAGAGCGCACAAAGCTTCTCCAGTATACGCTTCTGGGTATCACTGGAGGTAATGCAAAGATATTCCATGTTTTCCTCATTCTTTGTTTCGACATGGTAGCCATTCAAATGTATATCTTTGAAACTCAACAAATTCCTTCTGGAGTTAGATGAATACAAGGCATCTTGAATGGACAGTATTGTTCTATTTGGTAACATAACTTGGGCTGTTCCTGAGCCTTCAATCAGATCTGTAGGACCTGATATGGTTGTTACCTTTGCTTTTGTAAGCATCAAGTTTGAGAAATACTTTCGATCTCGAAGGATCATATGAGTAGTTGCACTATCTGCGAGACAAATATCTTTGCTAGAGCTCTTGTTTTGGGGGCATCCATAATTTATATCCATGCCTTCAAATAAATAAAATAAGTTGAATCAATAAGCAATTATTCAATGTAAAGAAAACATTGCCACTTTTATTGGATTGAAATGAAAATTAAAAACAGTACTTCAGATAATACAAATGGTACATTAAGGAATTTAATCTAATTCGGACCCATAAACTTCATTCTCTCTTTCAGTAACAAAATTGGAAACATCCATATGCGTCTTGTCTAACTGACGTGATATTTCCGATGGGCCATCTATGGCTGCCGGATCTGGTATAGCATGATCAATGTAATTTGTCTCCACTTTCTTGTTCTTAAGTGAAGTTTGATAGAGATCCGCCAAATGCTACGTCGTACGACATATACCCGCCCAATGTCCCTTTGCACCACATATGTGACAAGTGCTTTCAACATTTCTCGGCACATGGCTTGTCTGGGCTTTCCCCTTATTTCTGGATGCATTTTTGCCATTGGTGGATGGATTGTTCCTTGGACCCAAGCCATATGAATGAGCACCACGATCTTTTCTACTCCCTTGCCATCGGCCACGCTTGCCTCCTCGCCCACGTCTGTGGATACTGCCACGAGATGAGGTGGCATTCACTTCCCGAGATGCAGTATTTATTTCAGGAAGTGATGCTGAGTTCGTTGGGCGAGATTGGTGATTCTTCAATAGGAGCTCATTATTTTGCTCAGCTAATAATAGGCAAGATACAAGTTCCGAGTACTTTGTAAAACCACTGTGCCTATACTGCTGTTGTGGGAGAACATTTGAGGCATGAGATGTGCTCAGAGTTTTTTCAAGCATATCCTTCTTAGAGATACTTTCACCACATAACTTCATCAAGGAGGTGATTCTATGCATAGCATAGTTGTACTCGGACACTGTCTTGAAATCTTGAAATCTCAGGTGTGTCCATTCGTATATGGCTCCTGGAAGGGTCATCGTCTTTTGGTGATTGTATCTTTCACATAGAGCTTTCCACAGAACCAACGGTTCATCAACCACCACATATTCATTTTTCAGCGCTTCATGGATGTGGCTCGCATTCTCTTCAGGTGATATGTCGCTTCCATCTACTATTGCGCTTCCATCTACTATTGTTTTTCCAAAGCCATTGGCTCGCAGATGGATCTTGGCATACATGACCCATGATAGGTAGTTGTTCCTAGAAATGTCCAAGGCAGCAAATTCCAATTTTGCCAGGTTTGCCATCCGGAACTTCAAGCTCGGGATCTGGGACATTATGCCATTTATTAATAGGAACTTTAGACCCTATAATTGTTTGAGGAACTTTAGGCCCTCGTTATTCATGTATACTAATTTATGATTAAAATAAAGTGCTAATAATAAATTTGCTGGTATGGACGATAAACCCGCACCATACTTTAAATAAAAGTAAATGTGCGATAAAGTAAATTCATAAAGTAAATTGCTTGCTGTATGGACGTTAATTCCACACCATACTTTATATAAAAGTAAATGTGCGATAAAGTAAACATGCTGGTATGGGCACTAATTTTGCTCCATACTTTTAAATAAAAAGAAATAAAGGCGGTTGTGTGGACGATAAACTCACGCCACACTTTTAAATAAATATTGTCGTATGAGTAATAAACCTACACCATACAGTAAATAAAATAAATGTAGGGATAAAACCGCCACTAAAAATATAGGAGGTGAAGGGGATAAAACCACCACTAAAAATATATGAAGTACATGTTGTAAAGAGTATTGTGGAGCCCACACAAAGAAGATAAAGAAAATGATAGTCAAAAGATGAATTATGATGTTGGGATAAAATCTTGAAGATGCATTCACGGGAGGCCATTCTAATTGCTTATAAATAGGCTTCCCCTCAGTTGTAAAACACACAACCAATTCAGAGAGAAATTAAAGAGAGAGTGAGTAAGAATCCTGAGAGTGTGAGAGCCTTATCTTAGACGAGTTCTATCAGTAAAAGAAAGTTCTGTCAGAGTAAAACCACAAGAGCTAAATACAATTCTACTCCCAATATTCAGTGGTAATTCCCATACTCAGATTATTTTATTTCATAACACGTTATCAACACGATAGTCTCTCCACTTTTAAATTTTCTCAGCTCAACACTATGTGGTTATTTCTCTTTCTCCTCTCCGTCATATGTCTCCTCTCACTTTACTACTACGATGACATGCAAACTTTCTTTTTTGTGTTCTCACAATTTTTATGTTGTTTCATCCATGTTTGTTTAATTTATTTCTTTGTAATGTAATTTGGAATGGCGAGGTTTTATACCCCATCCTGTTTTTTTATGGTGGTGTAATTTTCATTACCCATCGCGTTGTAACACAAATTATCATAATAAAATGATGGTGTGATCTTAAAACCCATCTTGTTATGTCTTAAATAGTGGTGCAGTTATATTGCCCACAAAATATACTATATTTTTAGTGGTGGTTCTTATCCCCACATTTACTATGGGCGGTTTTCACCTCCTATATTTTTAGTGGTGGTCTTATCCCCACATTTATTTTATTTACTATATGGTGTAGGTTTATTACCCATACGGTGATATTTATTTAAAGTGTGGTGCGGGTTTATCGTTCACACAACTGCCTTTATTTCTTTTTATTTAAAAGTATGGAGAAGAAGTAGTGCCCATACCAGCACGTTTACTTTATCGCACATTTACTTTTATTTAAAGTATGATGCTGGATTAACGTCCATACAGCAAGCAATTTACTTTATGAATTTACTTTATCGCACATTTACTTTCATTTAAAGTATGGTGCGGGTTTATCGTCTATATCAGTAAATTTATAACACTTTATTTTTATAATCAATTAATATACATGAATAATGAGGGCCTGGAGTTCATCAAACAATTACAGGGCCTGAAGTTCCTATTAATAAATGGCTTAATGTCTCAGATCCCGAGCCTGAAATTTTGGGTAAAATATGCATGATATCTTTTGCTTGAAGTTCAAAAATATATTAAGCCTGAAGATTATTGCAAAATATTATTGCAAATTCTGATGCATCTCATTTTTTTTTTTAAGATGGCAAAAATTTGGCAAAATTGGAATTCGCTGCCTTAAACATTTCTGGGGACAACTACCTATCATGGGTCCTGGATGCCAAGATCTATCTGCGTGCTAATGGCTTTGGAAAAACAATTGAAGATGGAAGTGATGCATCACCTGAGGAAAATGCGAAGACCATGATTTTCCTTCGTCGCCACATTCATGAAGAGCTGAAAAGCGAATATGTGGTGGTTGATGAACCGTTGGTTCTGTGGAAAGCTTTATGTGAGAGATACAATCATCAGAAGACGGTGACTCTCCCAAGAGCCAGATATGAATGGACACACTTGAGATGTCAAGATTTCAAGACAGTATCTGAATACAACTCAGATATGCACAAGATCACCTCCCTTATGAAATTATGTGTTGAGAATATCTCTGAGGAAGATATGCTCGAAAAAACTGAGTACATTTCATGCCTCAAATGTGCTTCTGCAGCAGCAATATAGGCATAGTGGTTTCACGAAGTACTCAAAACTTGTATCTTGCCTCTTGTTAGCTGAGCAGAATAACGAGCTTTTATTGAAGAATCACCAATCTCACCCAATGGGCTTAGCACCACTTCCTGAAACAAATGCTGCATCTCGGGAAGTGAATGCCGCCTCATCTCGTAGCGGTATCCATAAACGTGGGCGATGAGGCAAGCGTGGCCGATGACAAGGGAGTAGAAAAGATCGTGGTGCTCATTCATATGGCTTGGGGCCAAAGAACAATCCATCTACAAATGGCAAAAATGCATCCAGAAATAAGGGGAAAGCACAGACAAGCCATGTGTCTAGAAATGTTGAAAGCACTTGTCACAGATGTGGTGCAAAGGGACATTTGGCGGATCTTTATCAAGCTTCACTTAAAACAGGAAAGTGGAGACAAATTATGTTGTACCAAATCCGCCAGTCATAGACGGCCCATCGAAAATATCGCATTAGTTAGACAAGACGCATCTAGATGTTTCCGATTTTGTTACCGAAAGGGGGAATGAAGTTTATGGGTCCGAATTGGATTAGATTCCTTTATGTACCATTTATATTATCTGAAGCACTGTTTTTTAATCTTCATTTCAATCCAATAAAAGTGGCAATGTTTTGAATAATTGTTTATTGATTCAACTTATTTTATTTATTTGAAGGTATGGATATAAATTTGTTTGTGCCTAATAAACCACTGCCAAGAACTGATCGAAGGAGCCCCTTTTCTCGGCCATAACACTCGCTCGTGAGGCTAAAACGCGGCGTTTTGCCAAGATGTCTGGCCTTCCTAAAAAGCAAAGGAAAAGTTGTGAAGGCATGATCATCTCGGCCTTGACTATAGGCCGAGGCCGAGGCCGAACAAAATCACGGCCAAAAGTACTAAGGTCAGATCATCAAGTGGCAGCAGGGTCCCACGCTTCATTTAATGAAACAATGCCTCTGTTTATGGTAGCAAACCCACTGACCACGAATAAGCATTTAATGCACAAGGGAAGGTGGGAAGTGATTGAAGTCAGGATTTGGTGATAGGAATCAGAGTGATTAGACGCAGACATTCTCACAAGAATTCTTGCAGTTTGAGAGATTGGGTCACCAACTATCAGAAACAATAAATGCGTCTCCACGACCAGAGGCGCAGAACCCACGATCAGGGCGGTGGCCGAGATTCACCGGGATTTATGGGGTCACACCACCATGCTTCACGATCCCAAATGTCGATTGGACTACCCACTTGCTCTAATCAGGCTCCACCATGCAGATTTTTAGCCTCGATTACTCCTCCAAGAACTCTTCCTATAAATACAAGGCTCAAGCTACATTCACAGGGTTCAAACACCAAACAAAAGTCTCTCACGGAGCAAATTATATTTTCCTGTAATGCACTTTCAATATCTTTACTTGCTTTCCTAGGAGTAGTGTTAGTTTGTAAGGAAAATCCATTTATCAAAATATCATACGACCCTTGATTTTCAAGGCGCCGGAGCACCATCTCTATTACTCATTCATTCACCCCATATATCATACGACCGTCGCTCACTGAGCAGCGCGCCGGAGCACCGCCCAAAACCCACCATCAGCACCACCCCTAAACGGCCTTGTAGCTCAGGCCGTGAACCTTACAGCCGAGATCAGTTCCTCTCTTGACTACAATCGTTTGATTAGAAGACGAGTTCAAACAGGCGCACCACTTGACCATTCTATCCACATCAACATCTCGACGCACGGTATACCGTGCTGGCACGCCCGCGCACAACCGCATCGCATCCAAAAGCAGGAAGCCACGTGCTAACGCACATCCCCTCGGCCCGGAACCCCAGGCCGTGAGATTTGCGCAGCCGACAAAATTCTAGATGCTCCCAAAATAAGTGCTCTAGCAAATATATTTGTCTCGCAGATAGTGTGACTACTCATACGATCCTTCGAGATGATGCTTACAAAAGCAAAGGTAACAACCATATCAAGTCCTGCAGATATGATTGAAGGCTCAGGAATAGCCCAAGTTATGTTACCAAATGGAACAATACTGTCCATTCAAGATGCCTTGTATTCATCTAACTCCAGAAGGAATCTGTTGAGTTTCAAAGATATACGTTTGAATGGCTACCATGTTAAAACAAAGAATGAGGAAAACATGGAATATCTTTGCATTACCTCGAGTGATACCCAGAAGCGTATACTGGAGAAGCTTTGTGCACTCTCATCAGGGTTGTACTATACAACCATACGAATAATTGAGGCACATAGTGTCATGGACCAGAAGTCCATTTTCTCAAATACTTTTAAGCTTTGGCATGACCAGTTGGGTCATCCTGGATCCACCATGATGCGTAGGATCATCACCAACTCTAAATGACATCCCTTATTGACAAAACACATTATGGTATCAAGTGACAGCTTTTGCCAAGCTTCTTCACAAGGGAAGTTGGTGATCAGACCATCACAACCAAAGGTTGATGTTGAGTCCCCATCATTTTTACAGAGAATCCAAGGGGACATTTGTGGGCCTATTCATCCTCCCTTTAGACCATTTCGGTATTTTATGGTCTTGGTTGATGTATTTACCCGATGGTCACATGTTTGCCCTTTATCTACTCGGAATATGGCATTTGCTAAGCTCTTGGCTCAGATAATTAAATTGCGAGCCCAATTCCCAGATTATCCCATTAAGTCAATCAGACTCGATAATGCTGGTGAATTTACATCTCAGATTTTTGATGATTACTGCATGTCGCTAGGCATTGACATTGAACATCCTGCTCCCCATGTTCATACTCAAAATGGCTTGGCAAAAGCTTTAATTAAGCGTCTTCAATTAATAGCACGCACATTGCTAATGAAAACAAAGTTGCCAGTTTCTGGTTGGGGATATGCCATTTTACATGCAGCATCACTGGTAAGGTTGAGGCCCGTTGCCAACAATCAATATTCTCCAATACAACTTGTGTTGGATAATCAACAAAACATTTCACATTTAAGAGTTTTTGGTTGTGCGGTATATGTGCCTATTGCACCACCGCAACATACTAAGATGGGCTCTCAATGCAGATTCAGAATTTATTTTGGTTTTGATTCACCATCTATCATCAGATATCTGGAGCCCCTGATGGGTGATATATTTAGGGCACGGTTTGCGGATTGTCATTTTGGTGAGACAATTTTAGGGGGAGAAAAATCTGTTCCTAAAGAACAACAAGGCAAACTCGTTCCTGAAGAACGACGTGAATTATCATGGGATGTACCCACCTTGTTGTTGCATTCCTAAAAGGACACAAATTAATGTGCAAACAACCAATTAAAAATACTCGCAAGTGCACGAATCTATTGAGGTATAGATTATGTAAGTACGGGGTCGATCCCACGAAGAACTTGTCGGCTTCCTATAAGTTCTAATTTGAGTACGTAAAGAACACTAATTTAACACACCACAAATGCACAAATGCAAAATGGAAACTAAAAATGAGTAAAGAAGTGTAAAGGAAATGAAACAACACAAGAAAACTAAAGAAAAACACAAACAGCATTTTCTATCACCATTTTATCACCACTGTATCACCTGTGAACAGTGCGTGAATAGTGCGTGAACAGTGCGTGAACAGTGTCTGGTGACCGGTCGTTTTAGCACAGAGTCGAAACTTAATTTTTGCGTGATGAGCGACCGGTCGTGAGGTAAAAGCGACCGGTCATTTTTGCACAGAGTCGTTTTCTCTGTTTTTCAGTTTCGACCTCTGTCCAGTTTTTGACCTATAACTTTCCAACCGTTTGTCCAAAATTCACGTTCTTTATACGGTTGGATTCAGTACACAAAAACGAAGAACACAGCGCCGACCAAAAGTCCAAAACAGTTACGCAAATAAACAGAATTCAGTAAACAAGACACACAACGTATCAAACACACAACTCACACACACATTGGGGGGGGGTTTTGATTTGGTTCAAGTG
>NW_018921951.1:164635-208204 GCF_002207925.1 Prunus avium
AGAAGCGGCTCTACAGCGCCAACCAGCATGTAGAGATGCTGCAAAAAAGGAATGAAGATCATGTAGAGCTGCTGCAGATTCTACAAGCAAGAACAGACAGAGGCAATTAGCAGAAGCCTCTAGTGGCGCAGAATGCAACAATGAACATGTGATTAGGAATTTAATGTACGCATTTTCACTAGTGTGTATGTAATCACATGTTATGAAATGAAGAAGCATTCACGCCCAATTTATGATTGTGCATTAATGAATTGAAAACACTTCCCAAACCTATATGAGACACTGTTTATAACTTATGGAGATTTAAAATTAAACAATGCCATATAGAAAGATTGGGATGGGTAATCACAAACTAAAAGGAAAAGTAAACAACAAGAAGAAAAGTTGAACTAACAGTAAAAGTTGAAATAATCAAACGAACAACCGTCTCAAAATAAAATCCAAAAACAAAATAAACGAAAAGTTCAAAAGGGTACAATACTCCAAGTACTACTGATCATCATCACCATCATCAGCATCATCAGCATCATCAACATGTGCAGAGGTCCCGGGTTGACCTGGCATCTGGAGGTGCATCCAGATAGCGTCAATGGAGGTGCTCATATGCTGCATCTGCTGGTACTGAAGCATCTGCAAGTCCCAAATGGCTTGGAGAGAGGGCTCCCAAGCAGAAGTGTCGACACTGGGAGCAGGTGGAAATGGCTGTGATGAGGCCGGCCTGTGTGGTGGTGGCATATGAGGCTGCACTGGAGCAGGTGCGTGTGCATGGCGCCTCTGAGAGATACTCTTGGACACAGAGGTGTCTGAAATGGGACCCATGGGCTCAACATATATATCATTAGAGCGAGCCCGAACACCTGAGCGTTCACAAATCATGCTAACAAGGCAAGGATAATATATAATGCTTTTCTTACGTGCGCAAACCTTCAAGCGGTCAAAAATAATGTCACAAAAAGGTAGGGCAAAAGTTCCCTCATGCAACACTTTCAGGATCTTGACCCCTACTGTGGGAATTTCCGACCGTTGGCCGGATGGATAGATGTTGTGGCGCACAAAGCTCCACAGGATGGCAAAGTAGGGTGTCAACTTACCCTGAATGAGGACAGTCTTTTTGGTTTGAGATGCAAAGGCAGCAGGGTCAGCATAAAATAGTGTTTCAGCTGCGCTTTGCATGTCAAGATCCCTAACCAGATATTGGTTCCAACTAGAGGTATCCTGCTCAGGTATGTGAAGAACCTCAGAGATAATGGAGGTGGAAAGCTCAAAGTTTTTGCCCCGAACCTTAATGGGCACATCTGCATAATCTCTACGCTCCTCCTTAGGGAAAGCAGTATAAAACTCTCGCACTACTGATTCATTGTATTTTTTATAGATACGAGCTAAAAGTAAGAGGTTTCTGTCCCTAAGAAGGTGCTGGACTTGAATAAGCGCAGTGGTTTGGATGGAGGGACTAAGATCTAGGTTACGCTCAGTAACCACAGTGGCAGTGAGCATTGCCTCATCCGGTTGAGGTGCACTTGCTGAAGAAGATGCACCTCCCCTGGTACCTTTTCTAGCTCTAGACATCTAATGAAAATAAACCAAAATGCACAGAGCAAGACAACAACAAAAGTCATGCCACAATTCCCAAACATGCAAAAATGCCACAATTATACCAATATCAAAACCAAAATGCATGCACATAGCCAAAAATTGTGCAATTATGAATCAAAATCACTTCCCAAACTTGCATGAAACACTGTTTATACTGATGGAGATTTAAGATTAAACAATGCCATATAGAAAAATTGGGATGAACAAAAAGAAAATAAATAACCACAAACTACAATAAAGAAGAAAAACAAGTTAGAAACAAGAATAAACAATAAGAATAGCAATTAGAGTAACAAAATCAAAGGGAAACTCAAAGAAAAATTCGAAATTTACCTTGGGTGAACAGTAACCCTAACTGAAAATCCTCCAAAATTGATGAAAACACTTGAAATTTCAAGGAATAGATGCCAAAAACGGATTCTACTCGAAAAAACAAGTGAGAAAAGTGTGATTTGAGTTAAGATTAGGGTGGGTTTTGAGTGATTTAGAGGGAGGGAGAAGAGAGGAGTCGAAGGGGAAGAAGAGAGTGTTCTGTCGCTGGGAGGAAGGAGAAGTGAGGAGAGAGAAGAGGAAAAAGAAAGAAAAAGACACGGTGTTTTTTTAAAAAAATATCGCGACGAGCGACCGGTCGCAGGTGATAATCGACCGGTCGTTTTGAAACAGATTCAAAATAAAAGAAATTTGCGAAGAGAGACCGGTCGCAAGCGAAAAGCGACCGGTCGTTTTTTCACAGATTCATTTTTTTCGAAATACCAAAAGAGCGACCGGTCGCAAGGCAAAAGCGATCGGTCGTTTTTAGGCAGAGTCTAAAATTTTTATTTGCGCGACTCGCGACCGGTTGCAATACATGTACGACCGGTCGTTCTCTATCCCCCTTTTTTTTTTCTTTTTTTTTTCTTTTTTTTCAGAATAATATCTTTATTAAGGACTTACCTTCCCAACTCAGTTTTGCATCCCAGCAGGTACATCAATGAAGTGGAGCACTTCATCTTCGGTATTGGAGTTAGTGATCAATCGGCTAAGGTGGTCAGCTACCACATTCTCCGATCCCTTCTTATCTCTGATTTCTATATCAAACTCTTGGAGCAACAAAACCCATCGTATCAATCTTGGTTTTGCTTCTTTCTTTGCCGAGAGATATTTCAAAGCTGCATGATCAGTAAAAACAATTACTTTAGAGCCTATCAAATACGAACGAAATTTCTCTAAAGCAAAAATTACAGCTAAAAGCTCTTTCTCAGTAGTTGAATAGTTCAACTGAGCATCATTAAGGGTACGGCTTGCATAATATATGGCATGCAATCTCTTCTCAACTCTTTGTCCCAATACAGCTCCAACTGCAAAATCAGATGCATCACACATTAATTCGAAAGGTAAATTCCAATTTGGAGGCATAATGATAGGTGCAGTTGTGAGAAGAGTTTTGAGCCTTTGAAAAGCTGCCAAACATTCATCATTAAGATCAAAGTTTGCATCTTTGGCAAGCAAGCTACACAATGGTCGAGAGCTCTTAGAAAAATCTTTTATGAATCTTCTATAGAACCCGGCATGTCCTAAGAAGGATCGGATCTCTTTTACTGATGTGGGAGGTGGCAAACCGCTTATCACGTCTACTTTGGCTTTGTCAACCTCAATGCCTTGACTGGAGATCACATGACCTAAAACAATTCCCTGTTGTACCATGAAATGACACTTTTCCCAATTGAGAATTAAGTTGCATTCCCGGCATCTTTGCAAAACTAAAGACAAGTTGTTAAGGCATGAATCAAATGAATGACCAAACACACTAAAATCATCCATGAATACTTCAATAAATTTTTCTACCATATCGGAGAAAATACTCATCATGCATCGTTGGAAGGTGGCCGGGGCATTACACAATCCAAATGGCATACGCCGGTAGGCGAAGGTACCATAAGGACATGTGAATGTCGTCTTGTGTTGGTCTTCAGGAGCGATGGCAATTTGGTTGTATCCTGAATAGCCATCCAAGAAGCAGTAGTAACTGTGACCTGCAAGTCGTTCAAGCATTTGATCAATAAATGGTAATGGAAAATGATCTTTACGGGTGGCGGTATTTAATTTTCTATAATCAATGCAAACACGCCATCCCGTTTTGACACGAGAAGGAATAAGTTCATTTTCCTCATTTCTTACAACAGTTATTCCTGACTTTTTAGGAACCACTTGGACCGGGCTTACCCACTTGCTATAGGAAATAGGATAAATTATACCCACATCCAATAGCTTCAGAATTTCTTTTCGGACTACCTCTGTCATGATTGGATTTAACCTGCGTTGAGCATCTTTTGTGGGTTTGGAATCATTTTCCAATAAAATTCTGTGCATGCATCTTGTTGGGCTTATTCCCTTGATGTCCGCAATACTCCAACCAATTGCTCCCTTGTGTTCTCTTAACACTCGCATCAACTTATGTTCATTTTCCACATTGGATTGGATTAAAATTAGGCCCATGTTTGGTTCACCAACTTCTAGTTCTAAGCTGGGATTATTCATGCGGGGCCCACCAGAAGCACCTCCTTAGCAGGTGTTAGTGAATCCTGAGCGAAAGGCGGGGACTAAACAATCACGTGTGTTTTCAGACACAAAAAAAAATTTAAAATTTATTAAAAAAATCTCATGCATTCTGTGCTCATCCTCCTGCTCCCATGTCCGTCAAATCAGCCGAGTTTTTGACAAATCAGCCGAGTTTTTGATCGACAGCGACTCCATCCCTGAACACAACGCCGTGTCATCAAGCTCGGACCCAATCGCCGAGCAAATCCCATGGATCTGAGTCAGTGCGAGGGCTCGTACTAGTGCCTGCGACGCCTCGACGAATCTGAAATCGCCATGGAAATGGAAGAACCAAAATTGAGAGAGAGAGAGAGAGAGAGAGAGAGAGAGAGAGAAGAAGAAGAAGAAGAAGAAGAAGAAGAAGAAGAAGAAGAAGAAGAAGAAGGAGAGGAGAGGAGAGGAGAGGAGAGGATGGTGTTGGGGAACTCTCGCTTCCCTGCAAAGATCCAGTGGTTGTGTTGTTGATGGTTTTGGGCGATTGTGGCTTTGGGTTAAATAAAAAATTAATTTTTATTAGTTTTTAATTTTTTAATTAATTAAATAAGCATATTTTTATTCAAGTCTCAGTCCCAGTCCAGCATTATACCAAACGCATGACAAGTCTTATTGAGCTTAGTCCAAGCCAAGTCAATCCAGGACAGTACTTAAGTATAGTACATGTCAAGACAGTCATGTATAACAAACGAGCCCTAAAAGGTCTTTCTCACATACAAAGATGCCCTATCCTTTGGAATGAGGGAAGGAAGCCCAACATTTCTTGCTGGATTTCATTCTTTTTGTTTAGTTTGGAAGACCTTTTGTTCTCTTTTTATAAATTAGAACCCAAGAATTCTACATCGTAAGCGAAGAATGCAACCACATGGCTGCTGTACACATGGATTTGAAAATGGATAAAAACTCATCATTCCAAAATTGTAATATGACAAACCAACAAACGAGAGGTTCTTGGTTAAACTAGAAACCAATTTCAACTCTAATATTACTTGGGGTGTCATGATCTCATCTCATCTTATTAGGAACAATATGATCATGCATATTTTGCCTGTATAATTTTATATATATATCTGAGTTTCAAACATAATTTAGGCTAAAATGTATAAAAACACATTCCAAAAGTGTAATATCACAAAGCAACAAACGACATATGTAAAAAATTTATACCTCTTTTTACCGATTCCCTCCCATTCCAACTTTCTGCTAACCCACGATACCATGCCTCTTCTTTTTCTTTTTCTTTTTCATGGCCTTCATCTGCAAAATACAACATCAATATTCCTTTTAGTAAGCAAGAAATGTCAAAAATGAAAGAAAAAGAATTCATGTATTGAAATGTATAAATTATGTACCTCAAGTTGATCGATAGGCATGATGGTTGAGAGTTTTGAGGTGCTGTGTGGAATTTGCAAAGGGATAAGGAGGAGGAGACTTGGTTTCAGTTTTGTGCTTGCTGAAGAGAGGAAGAGAGAGAGAGAGAGAGAGAGAGAGTTTTGATCTGGAGGCAGTGGGGAAGTAGAGGGTGGGTGCGGGTTGCATATATAATTATTGAGGTGCCTTGCGTCTTGTTACTGTAGCATGATTGTGATTGGGTGTCACATGCGAATCATACACATCTCTCATATATTTCTTTCACTTTGGCATGTAGAAATCATAGAAATTAAAAACACCCGATGTGATGCCTACTTGCTTTTGATTTAGTCAAATGGCAGCCATCTTTATGTTGGATTTTTTAAGTGGTTAGCCAAAGAAAAAGATAAAGAAAGGTATTTATGCAATTATTTCTGTTTTCAACCATGTAGCATGGGCCCCTCCTCATTTACCACGTATGTTTGGTGGGATGATAATGAATGGATGCAAGCAAAGCAAGGACAACATTTGCTTTTGATTTTGTAGTTTTTTCCAATTATGTTTACTTGTAAGTCTTCTTTTCGAGATGTAAAGAAGAAGAAGAAGAAAAAAAAGAATTTATTCTACAGAAGATATGTCACGGTAATAATCTTTTTATTCTTTTACAACAAATTAGATAACATTGGTCAGCAGAACCCAAGTAGCAGCAGGATTCTTGCTCCCATTATTTGAGACTCCATAAAGTGCCGCAGACAGAAAACAAAACAGAGAAGCAAACACAACTCATGAACTCAACAATACTACTAAATGATCACTCAGCAGAAGATTTGAGGGCATTTCCTCTAGCAAACTTGAGGAAAGCCACCACCTTCTCATGAGGATTGTGCGCCGCTTTCACCGCAGGGATCTCAGTCAGAGCTGTTATGGAGGAATAAATTAGTGGAGTATTCTCAGGGGTTATAAATTTTACTCCAAGGGCTTCTTCCTGAGCTTCATATGAACCAAAATGTGAACAAATGACCACCTCTAGTAGTCCCACATTTTCTTTGTCAAATGAATTAGGAAAGCCATTTGGGAAGAAACCCTTCAATCCCTCTTCAAGTAACTTAAGTTTCTCAGTCACTTCTTTCATGGCTTTCTCTTGTGCTTCTCCACTGGTTTTGACCACTGAGATCATGCTCTCAAACACCTGCACCAAAGAACAAACATATACAAGTTACTTTAATAATTTAATTAGCTTGAGTAACTCATTAAGCACTAAACATGGCTAAAAAAATGTACATGTTTTTTGTTCTCAAGTCTCACCTGTTGCAGATAGCTTGCCCAGAAGCGAACTTGGGATCTTTTATAGGGATCTTCTGGTAGAAGTTGAGGGCCAGTTTTCCAGGTTTCATCAATGTATTCAAGGATGACAAGAGACTCAACAATTGCTTTTCCATTGTGGACAAGAACTGGAACTTTCTGATGAACAGGATTGAATTTGAGGAGCAATGGGCTTTTGTTCCTCAAATCTTCCTCCACATATTCATAGGGTATGCCTTTGAGTCTGAGAGCCAATTCCACCCTCTTAACATAAGGGCTTACCCACATTCCATAAAGGGTCACTTTGTTTTCCTCTGCCATATCTCTCTCTCTCTCTAGTTTTTTATTTATCTGATGTTCAGTTAATTCTATTGGAAGCAGCTTATATAGAGTTTAAACCATTTGCTTAGCTTGCCTGACAAGTTGATAGTAAAACACTTGCCTGAAATGCCTTCCACAAAAAATTATCTGTATCTATTAAACAAGGCGCCTCAGCCAATAGGATTCTTGTTCCTAACAATTAGAATATGATATTATCATATTATAATGAAATGTATTATATCTTCCAAATTTTCAATTACCAACTACATACCTGGTCAAGTTATTGACCAGATAAAGCAGTGATATGTTTCTAAGAGCATTCAATTTTGTTTTGATCACTTGGCAGGTCCATTTTTCCATATTGCCATGGCCATTGCAGCATCACCAACCAAATTTTTCCATATAGTGGCCATTGCAGGTTGCAGCGTCACCAACCTACTTTTGCGCCGGCTGGTGAAGATGAAACTATAGCTAGCTAATCCAATTAGGTTACACAAGAACTTAAATTGTTGAAGCACAAGAAATTAATTCCATATGGGACGTGGGGTGGGAAATTACCTACTCCTTTAGAATTAGATCGTAGGCAGTGACGCTACATTTCAGATGAAAAGTTGTATTTTTCTACTTATATAGAATTTGCATAAACTAATCTCATGCTGTTAAATATTAGAGCAAGGTTTCATTATATATGATTCTTATCCTCATAGTTTATATATTTGTATATAATCGAATTAGTTGACAACAATACCTCTCCCTTAAGCATGCTTGTATAGTGAGATAATAATTTGCATTCTTGGATCTTTGGTCAAGTATATATTATCAGCGGGTTTAATCAGTGCCGGTAAAAATACATTTCTGTTGCCAGGCCTGAAACCACTGGCTCTGCAGCTACAAAAGTTGGGTTTAAATAGTAAAATATATTTCAAGGGTATAAGATATGGAAAAGTTGTGACTCACCAACTTAACAAAGCCATTCATGCTTCAATTCACCTTTCTACACACAAAGCTTGAGTCGCATTTTCAAACAAAGTGTCAAGACACCCAAGAGAATTCTTCTATGGTGTTTGTGACAAGACAAGGGGCATGGAGGAAATTGAAGCAAGGATTTCTCATGACAAGCCAAGTAGTGACTGATTTCAAGTCCTCTCCCCTCCCCAACTTGCCTGCAGTTTGATCAACTATGTATAGCATAATTAAGCATAGTATTCTATTCTAGTCTGCCATCAAAACCGAGGCGAGCATGTAATTTGATACCCAACTGCAAGCCTTGATTTCCTCAATCCAAACGTCCTTATAAATCAAAGCTGTAAAATGTAAAAACAATGCATAGCAGTTGGTCCTAGTCCATTATGGACAAAACTGCGAAGTTCCCTTTCCATTTATGTTGAACAAGGGTCATTTCCAACCATGCTCCAACTAGAAGCATCCTATTAAAACCACAAAAAAGAAAGATTCATGTGGTGATATGTTGGTCTACAAAATGTCAATATTTCTGAATGAAAAAAAAGGAAGATACAGTCAAAACTTTGATTACTAATCTAAGCAGCAAGCAGCAAGAGGAAGCTTCTAAGTCAGCCTCAGCGCCATTTCTTGAAGAAGAGCTCGCTTCTGCACAGCACTTATTACATGGTTGGTCTCGGCATTCTCAACAACATTAGTGATAATGGCAGCTTCATATCTTGGAAGTTTGTAACAAGACAAATTGCTCATGGAAAAGATACATACCATAGACAATTGTGATGAAATTGAGCAAGATAATACTCCTCATCTTCTTGGATGCAAAGAAATGTTGGAAAACCAACAATCAGTGACTGATAAAAATATTTATATATCAATAATATATTTGCCAACAAAATTGAAATTTAAAATGAATTGTAAATTGAAATACAGTAAACAACAAATTAATGAAACTGACTTGGATTTGAGATAGAGGCTTGAAGATTTGATGCAATGTCCTAAAGAGAGTAATTTCACCCCTTCGCGGTGCTTGAAGTTCTACAGGTGACTGTCTCCCAGGATTCAACTATCTATATTCTAAGCCCTATAGCACTAGGACTTGGAATCTTGCGAACTTTGTTTGTCCTCCTCTCAGACAACATGCATATGCTTGTATAATGCTTTTACTGTACATAACGAATGAGGGTTCTTCAGACTTAAATAAACTTCTGAAACCTTATCAGAAGGGTTACAACTGTTAAAAACAGTTATTTAAACTAATCTGAATTAATAAAAAATTATTAATCCGAAACTAAAAAATTAATTTAAATCTGAAGTCCAATTGTGTGAAACTTAGGAATAAAAAGTTCTTGTCCCAAGGTGGTTTTTCATGAAAATGCTAATATCTATTTTACAAGAATTATATTTCAAACCCAAAGTCAAACTAAGAAGCATCAAAATGTGGAATTTACTCCAAACAAATGGCTTTTCTTTGCGGCTTCTTAACAATGCAATTGTCACTTAATTCTCAATTATTGAAATGTGGTATTTGTGGAATCAAGTTTTTAGCAGCTTCTACATTACTTATCAAATTGCCAGCAACATTTTATGGGAAGTAAGAAAGAGGTCTATATGAAAACAGAAAGAAAAACACCATATAAACCAATATATGACAATAGGCTTTCGTACGACGGTTTTTGATTTATAGCTACGGTTGTTGACGGTTTTTGCACTTTTAGTAACGATTTAAATGTCCCTAACCTGTAAAACATATATAGCGGCGATAAAAATCGTCGCTAACTGTTGCTAAACCTTGAATTTGCAGCGAGTGGAAAAACCGTCGCTAAATCTGGGAAAATAATTTTACTTCACCACTCCTATGGGCTCGATGATATTTGGTAGCCAAAAAGAAAAAGAACATTAAACCTCCTTTATCTTTATATGTATATATATATTGTATGAAAACAGTACTAAAATTGTCGTCCAAAGTATTACTTGGATACATGTAAATACCCCAACCAGTTGAACAAAATAGATATGATAGGAAAAAAAATTCAATGAAGTTTATCACCGCATCCATTCTGGAGGCGATTCTTCTTCTCTACTAACATGCTAGCAACTTTATGCGTGTTCTTAATCCTTCTTTGAAATGGTCTCTAACAAATTCCACAACCATAAAAGTAGGATCTGAAGCTGGACTGCTACCTCTGAACATCCCTTGTGCATCTTCAGCCATCCATACACAACTAATTGCATTCAACCATTCATTGTACCTAAAGTTCACTACAAACATTAGATTGAAATCAGAAAATCCTTTTGCTATCACATCTGACTGTCGGCCAATGAGTAATACAACCATATACTGTATACAAAGTTTACTCATGAATGTTAGGCCCATATCAAATATACCAGATTGAAAGGAAAATTGCTATATAGAATTTCCCTTCCCCTTCTTGCCAAAAATGTTGAAAGGTCAGTTTGAAATAACAATCAACGCAAAATTTACTTAAGTTAATTTTCTGACAATAGCCCCTCAATTTTGTCCCCAAGAGTTGTTATTCGTTGACATTTAACCAAAATGGTAGTCAAGGGTGCATTGATAAAACAGCAATAGGATTGTAGAAACCCCTGAATGATACAAAAGATAAATGGTGCTTGTGCTTGTGCACCTATGTGATCAGTGTTCACATGCAGAACACCTGACTTGTCAAGCCTTGTTCAGGTAACAGTAAGTACACTAAAGATCAAAAGATGGTATGTCTGAATTTTCCTTGCTGGGACAAAGTAAAACAAGAAAATAGTGTGGTGAATGCATGTTAAGAAGTTGCAATCCTAATTGAGTAAATTTTGGTTATTAGGAGTTGCAATCCCATTTTCCCAGTGGTACGAAGCAAATGATGTAAAGGCAAAAATAAAAGGGTGAGACATACAAACAATCAGTATTCTATACACTGTTAGACCAGCAAAAGCTACTCCACAATCACCCAACAACAATCTGATCATAATTCATATGAGTGCTGACCACTATCTGCCTAATGAAAGAAAAATTACCCAACAAGAAGATATGCACTAATACCTGACAGCATTTACCCTAAAGAAAATAATGAATTCAATAATAGAACTATCAATAGAACAAAGAAGGTCAAAGTACAAGCACGGTACATACCACCAGCCACTCCTCTAAGCATGACTCCCTCAATAGAAATATCAATATGAAAATTTGGATTTTGTAATTTGCTTCCCATACTCAAATCTTTTAAGCCTTCATAGAGCATAGTCTGCAAAATGCACAGGAAATTATTTTGAAACCAAACCATTATCCTAGAAATAAGAACTAAAGCTTGTAAGGAAAGAGGAACAGAATAATGACAACTAAATAAATTAGAGGCCAAAAGGCTAACTGCCTCTGATTCACCAATTATCAAAATATGGCACGTCAGAATTTTCTTTTAGGAGACAAAATAAAACAATAAACTAGTGGGGTGGGGGAATGCACGTTAAGAAGTCGCAATCCTATTTGAATAAAATTTGGCTATTACAAGGTGCAGTCCTATTTTCCTTAGTGTTACAACGCAAATGATGTCAAGGCCAAAAGAAAACGGTAAGACATACAATCTCAAACTAAGCAACTTTTTTTTTTCTTCTAAAAAACACAAATTTTATTAATTAAAGAAGAGCTACAAGGAGGATGAATGAGGTGTCCATCTAAAATCCCATGAACATCCTCAATCCTAAGCACCAAGTACAATCAAATCAAAACAACTAGGGTAAGACATACAATCTCAAACTTTCTTCTAAAAAACACAAATTTTATTAATTAACGAAGAGCTACAAGGAGGATGAATGAGGTGTCCATCTAAAATCCCATGAACATCCTCAATCCTAAGCACCAAGTACAATCAAATCAAAACAACTATGTGGATGACACAGACCAGTTGTTCTAAAGAGGCCAATAGTGTGAAATACTATTCATTGCCTAATTCCAATCATAATGAAAAACATAGAGAAGAGGGAAGGAGGAGGAGAGAACACCATACATTTGGATCCAAGGCATCATAGGTAAGATATGGAAGACTTTAGCAAGACAATAAGAGGCCAACACTTGATAATTTACTTTCTTACATAGAGTTTCATTAAAGTTAAATGCCATCCATACGAACATACCAAAATTTGAGCTTCACCCACTAGCCATGAATATTACTTCTATAACATCTTTACTCTATGATCATACCTGATTTGTGTGAGGAGCTTCACCCAATAGCTCCCCGTCCCCTCACAAATTCTGACTGATTAAAAAATCAATTAGTAACTTCCCACAAGTCCACAAATACTTACAATTCTGATATTAAAAAAAAGCATTACAAACGTAGAATCAGACAAATTTTTTATTATTCATTTTGGCAATTATACATTCACTAAATACCAAAAACGTTGATTTCTTTTCTTTCCCAACAAGATCTTTTGATAAAGGAACACAATCTTTCATCTGCTTCAAATTCCAAAACGTGTAGTTAAACCTATCTTTAAAATTCAAGGGTTTCATTCTCTCATTTTAATTGCTTGATGTCTTCCAACCATACTAATATGACAGAAAGAATCCAAATTTTCTTTTAAAACAAATTATCGCTACTTCCATGGCATAAGGTCCATCTAATTGAAGTAAAAAAAAAATGGAGTAGAGTAGAGAAGCAGCCACCAGACCCGCCCAGGCGCCGCCTAACTCCCTGGCGCCTACCCCTAACGATTAGGATGAAATCTAACGCCTAGGCGGCCGCCTAGGCCGATTTTTCGAACACCGTTAATATGACAGATAGAATCCAAGTTATCGCTACTTCCGTGGCATAAGGCCCATCTAATGAAGTAAAAAAATGGAGAATTGTAAGGCTTACCGGTGAAAAAATATGATGAACTAGTGGGGGTTACCCATTTCAGAAGAGAAGGTGAGGACTGACAAGGCGAACACCGTCGAACAGAACGAACAGTATGGGCCTCTGGTGATTCTTTGTTTTTTTTGGTCAAATGGGCCGCTGGTTCTGGGAATTAGTTTTGGATCGTTGGATGGGGAAGAAGAGGGGGAAAAACACAAAGTTAATACTACCCCTACTTTTCCTTATATTGTGCTAGGGTAGAAACGCCGTCGTCTGCTCCTTGTGCAGTGGAAAATTACCAGATGACCCCATTGAATTTACTGTCTTTTTTGTTTTGATTGTATGAATTTACTGTCTTCGATTGACAGTAAACTATAGCATATTTGTTTGACGAAAGAGCATTACTTGTTGGCTTTTACCCTTTTTGCTGAACATAACATCTAATGGTATTTGTTTGTATTCATACAAGCTTCATGATTTAAGTTTCAATCACAAAAATCTAAGAAATTTAAGTATAACAAAGAGATGTGCTCGTATCGTATGTCTTTAAAAAATAAGTAACATTAGAAAGACAAGAACTATATGAGCTGTTCTTCAAATAATTCTATTTTCCAGTGTACCATATTTATTAATCACATAGAACTACGTCGTGTTATTAAATTGTTTTATTCTTCTACAACAAATTAGTCAACATTGGTCAGCAGAACCCAAGCAGCAGCAGGATTCTTGCTCCCATTAATTGAGACTCTAAAAAGGGCCACAAACACAAAAGAAAACTGAGGGATTGACAACAAGAAGCAAACACAACTCAACAATACTACTAAATGGTCACTCTGCAGAATATTTGAGGGCATTTCCTCTAATGAACTTGATGAAAGCCACCACCTTCTCATGACGATTGCGTGCCTCTTTCACCCGCAGGGATCTCAGTCAGAGCTGTTATGGAGGAATAAATTAGTGGAGTCTTCTCAGGGTTTATACACTTCAGTCCAAGGGCTTCTTCCTGAGCTTCATATGAACCAAAATGTGAAAAAAATGACCACCTCTAGCAGTCCCACATTTTTTATGTCAAATGAATTAGGAACCCTTCAATCCCTCTTCAAGCCATCTGGGAAGAAACCCTTCAATCCCTCTTCAAGTAACTTCATTGTCTCAGTCACTTGTTTCATGGTTTTATCTTGTGCGTCTCCATTGGGTTTGACAACTGAGCTGAGACCATGCTCTCATACATCTGCACAAAGCAACAAATATATATATTTAAGTTAATGAATAATTTAATTAGCTTGAATGAGTGATTAAGCATTGCTAAAAAATGTACATTTTGTTGTTGTTCTCAAGTCTCACCTTTTGCATAAAGCTTGCCCAGAAGCGAACTTGGGATCTTCGGGTACAAGTCGAGGGCCAGTTTCCAAGGTTTCATCGATGTATTCAAGGATGACAAGAGACTCAACAATTGGTTTTCCATTGTGGGCAAAAACTGGAACTTTCTGATGAACAGGATTCAATTTGAGGAGCAATGGGCTTTTGTTCCTCAAATCTTCCTCCACATATTCATAAGGTATGCCTTTGAGTCTGAGAGCCAATTCCACCCTCTTAACATAAGGGCTTGCCCACATTCCATATAGGGTCACTTTGTTTTCCTCTGCCATCTCTCTCTCTACTTTCTAGCTTTTGATCTGATGTTCAATTAGAATATTGATCAGATAGGATGGTAACTCCCTGCGCCCTTAGATGATCGTAGGCAGCGATGCTACATATCAAAAGTTATATGATAAAGCCAATCAAAGTGTATTTTCTACTCACTTATACATAATTATCAAATGACCCCAATATTCTGTTTCATTTCATAGAAATTAAGCACCAAACGTATAAGTAGATGATATTATTACAGAGACAAATGAACAAATGAAATGTACCAACTTTGGTAGATAGATAATATATGTGAACATTTTGTTTGTTATCCAAATATCACTAAATAACTAAGTTGGTAGCTCAACTATTTTTTGTAAGAAATTGCAAGAACTTCCAGGAAGCCAAAGCATATGAACTAATTTATCAGAAATTGCAGCTTCCACCATTGAAGATGAGCAGCAAATTCTTGCATTTGCTGTCCATGTATCCCTGTCAATCCATAGTGCCATTTTATAGCTTTTAGGCGTGGGCTTGTACAGAGACTTTTGCTGTTGTTCTTTCCTCTAAGATAGTATTGGCTAAAGAACATCTTGTCTATGCAGATGCCCAACCTAGTTTCTGTTGTGTGAAAAGGAGAGAAGTGACCATGGGATCCACCTTTGGTTGTAAGATAGCTACAGAATTAAATGTTGCCACCCAACTTGCTCATATCAGATCATGTGTTGGACGGGTCATTATGATGACATTCCTCAATGGTCCATCTTTATAATTAATTATATTGCCATTGAGAGTTTCAAATCTCTATATCAAATCAAATAAATAAAAAAAGATAATGGCGATATCTTCTTTTGATACAAGCGATAATGACAATATCTAGAACCTCGGATGCATGGATAAATGCTCTTAACCAATTGAGCTACAAGCCCCTTAAAAAGTTGATGAAATTTCATTGCCTTGTCTCTGTGTGGTTTCATGTTTAATGCAGGGTCCATTGACATGACAGAAGCTTTTCTCTGACTCTGGTAAGTCGTAATATATTTTCTTTTTCTCTCAATAATGTGCCCATGTCGGGCTGCAAAGAAAGCTTATGGCAACCTGACTAATGAGTGTTAGCACTTTCTCAAGCATGAGCTGCATTTGTAGGGCCTTTAGTTTCTTAGATTTGAGATACAGATTTGTGGAATTATAAAGATAGAAGTCATAAGTGAGGCTAAGGTGGCTTGCCAAAAGCAGCTTCTGTTAAAGTCGTTAAAAAGATCCAAAACATGAATGGCCACCCACTTGTAAATCAAGAAAACAAAGATAAAATTAGAACTGAAAAGTCAGAAAATATGTTGGACAAGGTCGGTTGTGGTCTATCATTAATCTTTTGGTGTAAATGGCCCCAAAAATCTGGAATCTCTCTTTTCAGTGTTTCTGGGCTGTTTTGCCTTTGAGTGACACAAGGATATTTAAGAAATGTTCTCTGATGAGATAGTTTTGGCAATAGTGAGACTGTCAATTTGAACTTGATAAGGTTGGTTCTTCTTTGAATAAATGGTTTTAATATTACCCACCAAAAGTTTTCTGTCATCTTTATTTAATCAACAAGTAGACATGAAAGACATAAACAAGATAAATCAGAAAGTGAAGCTTATCTCAAACTTAGAACGATCAAATGATTAGCTGTAGATTAATATAAAGATGGAAGTTTGACAAACTTTCTCAAATATTTCATCATTCCATTGCGCATTCACTCTGGCATGTACAAAGACAGTAATGCATTTGCATAGTTTGATTATAACCCTCCTAAGGCAAAGGCATGTTGCACGTAGTAATTTTCTTGCCACAGTCTCAGACTGTAACTTTCCCCTTTTCCATTGAAGATTCTAACCTTTGAGCAAGTCCTGCTGTGCCAGTGGTTGTTGGATCAGGTGTTCCGCCGTTTGCTGCCAGTTTATTTTCATCACTGGCTGTGACAACACTCCTATCCATGCTGGTCTCACTTGACTCATACCGGGCGGCAGAGGCCACAGACATTCCATCAGATGCGTGACTTGTGAAGGGTGTTTGTCCACTGCCAGGTAGGTTCTCTATCTCAAACAAATCTGAACTAGCATCACTCTCCACATCTTCATTGATCACCGGACCTGTCCCCGAAGCATTTGAGAGGCTTTGAGCTTTTGGAATGGCATCCCAACTTAGCATGGAGAGCCTTCTCTCCAGATTTATTGCTACTATGTCTCCCTTCATCATGTGGGATCCAAACACCTCCAGCGACTTTCGTGGCTCTTCTTCTTTTGTTTTCTTCTCTCCCAACTGTGATTTAGCTGCAGATTTCTGTGCACTAGAATTCAAATTTGTGAATGCAAAATGCTCTTCCTTGTGTGATGTTTGAAAGCTAGAGTAGTGAAGCTCATCTCTGTCCTTGAATCTTGGTTGAGACTGCTTGACAGGATTTTTATCAATTCGAACGCTTTGCTTCCTGGCATCTTTACCATGATGCCCTCCATGCTCAGCATTTATCTCATGAATATAAATGGCTTTCTTATCTGAACATCCATTGCAGCTGAAAATAGACAAGCTTTTGATCTTTCCATTTACCTTTTTCTTCTTATTGTGAGATGAGTTTCTCAGAGACGGTAACAAGGTGCTTTGGCTGTTCCAACTTGCTTCAGAACAAGTACTTGGAGTTCCTGGCCTGCTCTTTGGTTGCTTGTAGTGCTGACCAGTTCTGTTTTCTTTCTTATTATGCCCATGTTTGCTTGTGTTATAGTCCACAATTCTTGGACCCTCATCTTCCAGCATCATGTTGAAATACCTTTCAGCACCAAAGACGCTGATTTCGCCCTCCTCAGTCTTTCGGCTCAAGGTCATGGCAGGAGGGGGAGTCTGAACTGACCCTGCAAGTTTGAGGACAAAGTTCCCTTCTGCTTCGCTGATGTAAGAAGAAAATGAAGCATCCCGGGTATGAGCACTGTTGTTAGCTTTTCCTTCCATGATTTCTTTAAAGTTTGATACTTAAGAGTACGGTTAGAATTGAGCAGAGGGAGAAAGCACAAAATTGGACAAGGGGAAAAGCTAATTTCAGTGACAGGGAGCTTTCGGAGGATTGGAGATGACCATGCTTCTTGAGAACCAGTTCTTATAAGTAGGCTTGTGGGAGGGTCCTACATCCTTGGGCTAAATTGCAACTAGGCCACCCCTTTCCCTCATCACATTAAGTGCCTTGTACTCTTCATTTTGTCACTGATCTAATAAGAAGTAAGGGAAAGAAAAAATCCCTTTGTCATCTCATCTAGTGAGTTTGAACACTATAAACAAAGTCTTTACTGATGTTTTGCTTATAATATGTGAAGTACTATTAGATTATGCAGCGTTTCTTTTTGGTACAGATTATGCCAAAGTTAGAAATAAGCATAACATGCTTGCTTGCTCACTGATATGGTAGTATGTGATTGTTATGCTAATTTGGTATTGGCAACATAGTTGAAGTTTGAGAGCATTATCAATTTCCTTAATCAACACTTTATATTAAAAACTATTAATTGATTCGATATCGAATAATAAAATCAAATTAAATAATTAATTTTAATCCACGAGTGTTGCATGGGTCAATCTACAAGTAAATATTAAAAAAGAGAACAAAAACTAACATTGACTTAGAAGAAAATGCTGTAGAACTGTGATTTTAAGGGCCAAGAAAATAATTAAAAAGACAATTAATTAAACGAAGAGAGGGGAAGAACAAGGCAATCAACAAAAATGCTGTAGAAGACACGTTCTTTGGCTCACACCTTGCTTGGAGCTGGAGGGCCAGAATATGTGGAATTGTCCCTTTTGTTTCTTAATCACTCTGAGGATGTAGAATTGTCTTCACCTGCAACCCAGTACCGTTTAACAGCAAACAGTACCTTTTCGGGAACAAGAGGGCCATCTTCATGATCCACCATTTTCGTATTCCATCTCATTCCTCTCACAATTTTGCTCACCTTGACTAGCACATCCATGTGATCACGGAAAATCACTGCTCCTTCAGGCCGTAGAATCCGATCCATCTCCAAAAGAATGTCTTCAGCATCACACCTGCATTGGCTTTTTATTAGTACAAAAAGATCAAGTACCTTTGACTGATGGAAAAACACCATTTGCAATCGATGGTAAGGAGCAGGGTCGAACACAACTTACTTATCCTTGTACAAGCTGAAAACACCATTTGCATGAATAAGGTCATATGTCCTTGGATATGTGGAGAAGGCTTCACACCTGGTGGAAGACAAAAATATTATCAAACACACAATAATAGCATGTACAAAAAACAGCATTTAAGAAAGCCAAGGGCATCCACTGTGAACTTCAAAAGACAACAGTAAGCTACCTCTACCATATCTAACCACTTTCTATTTTGGCAGTTAAATTCATTTTTATAAGAGAACAAAATATGAAAAAGAAAGGAAACACTCTGGATGAGTGATTGGTTCAAGTAGTAAGAGAAAATGTGTTACCATGCTCTTGCAAAGAGCCCTGAGAGATCAGAAAGGAAAAATAAAATTCTTGTAGCAGGCCCGAAATATTTCGGAAGCTGTTTTTGAGTTTATAAATAAGATAATACTAAAAATAATTACAAAAGGATCACCAAAATTGACATGCAGGTTGTGTTTATTTAAATCCTCATCCTCTGCAAAATTAGAGGCCACTCTGAGAAAAATTATTGCCACAGAGCAGGAACAAAACAGAAAAGGATTGTTCGAAAATTACCAATCATGATAAATGCCTATCAGTCCACGTTCGAATATAACTCCCAAAGTGTCTTTCTCAGCTATAGTAGGCATAACATTCATAACCCACAATTTGGGAGAGTCAAGAGCAGCAGCAAAACATCCCAGACCGGCATTCATATCCATAATGTTGCGATACCTTCCTGTATCCAGTAATTTGTTGGTCCTCTTATAAGCATTCACATGTTTCTTCCATGACCTATTGTCCTCCTGGTATGTCTCAGGAGAAACTCCAGGGATGGATCCACTAGATATTCTGAAAGGTAAAGCATTGAGCCTCTCTGGAAATGGCTTCCATGCCCCACCAGCATCCTCATTGGGATCAGAAGTCCCGGGATAAGGAGTTATGCACAACTCCATCTTCTTGTACCTAAGAAACAGAAAAAGGTTAAATTCTGCTCTGGAACATGGCAAAAAAATGCATCCAACTAAACTGATAACTGAAAAAAAAAAAGACTAAGAAATCCTACATTAACACAAAGCAATCTAAAATTATTTTTTTTATAAAATTATATATTTCTTTCTCAAATTAACTCAGACTTATTCCAACTGCTTCAGGTTAGCTACATGAATCTTTCTCTGAAACTAATTTGGATCCACCACATGAAGTTTATATCACCATTCAACTAAACAGTTAATGCAATCTCAGTGTTACCCAAAATTTTTACAGACATTACGAATTCCTTTCTATAATTCTCCTCTTGCTTCCATCTATATTCACGAAATTTACGGAAGAAACTTTACTGTATAAGACAAAAGAAAAAAAAGAAATCGTAAATGGGACAAGAAAAGCAGCAAAAAGAGACTGTATTCCACAATAACTTTCATGCACTGTCAAAGAAGTAGTGCACGGCAGTATGTATGAGTTCAATAAAATTCTTTCTTCTTTGCAGGATGTGTGCATATAGAACTTTCCCAGTCATAAAATAATGGGCCAATAAATGTTCAATCAAATTGTAAAAGACTCAGTAGATCAAATAAAGCAATATACCAAACATCATCTGCGTTCGTGGATTCACACATAGTAGGTTGAGGATCTCGGTCACGATGATAGTCAAAACTTGTTTGTTTCCTCCAGATGGCAATTTCACCCTTCTCATGCTTCTTTTCCCAGTTAAGAAGTTTCGCCATCTCTTCAATCTTCCTCTGTTCTTCCTCAAGTTCTTCTTTAGGACGCTGCCATGCTACATAATTATTCCTCCAGTTAATAGGAGGACCAGAAAGCACCCAGTAACCACCAGGTCTAAGAACTCGATCAACTTCCATCATGTACATTCCATCTGCAAAAGAAGTCCAAGGATGATTTCATGTCATAAATGATATCATGTCGTTACCTAAAAGGAATCAAAATCACTTATGAAGGTCCTGCACTTAATAAAAAGTAAAGCAAGTCATTTGTCCAATGCCATAAATATATGGCAGCAGGAGCAGGGATAAGTGGCTTGGAAGCTCGATGGAAAAATGGCAAGCCCTGATTATTCAAGGCAGCCTCAGCAGAGCCGACATCTAGACTACGCTCAATTAAGGTCATTAACATATGAACTTAGGTGGTGATACAGATATATCTATGTGCGTATGTTTGCATTTATGTATGAATACATGTAATTAGGCATCAATATCAACGGCTAATTTATGAGCATCACCATTTGCACCCCATGGAATCAGGCAACGAGAACAGTGAGCCATGTCAAAGGCCCTAGATGGATAAGGCAGCTTTATAGTTCCAAGAACGCCAATAACTGCTGGAACACCTCTTTCCAGAGCAAATTGAACTTGTGCTTCGTGAGAGTCTCTTGGTGCGAATGACATTGCTATAACATTCTTTTTAAACAGGTAGGCACCCCAGCTGGCAACCTATGAAGTATGAACCAACATGGGTAATAAATCAAATAGAAGAAAAAAATATAAATATAGACCACAAAAAATAAGTTTCATAGGCTAGATAAAAATACTACGACAAAAGCAAAAGAGTGCACCCATCATAGAAACGGGTGAACATAAATATGGTACTAGGTGGCACTTCAAAACACAGACAATCTGCAACTTTGCTAGGTACTTGAGAATTGGGATGTAAGTTCCAAAGAGGGGCAAGAATACAGTTGTATTTGAGAATAGCAGTATAAACAGCCAAGCAGATTAAAGGAGCAGAAAAAGGGAAAAAGGAAAAGAAAAAGATATTTAAGTTACCCCACATCCAGTATCCAATGCAGTTCTAACCATCCCACTGTCCATTGGGATCACAGCTGCAAGTTCATTGATATACGCATCTGCTCCACGAGGAAACTGTGTTCCACCACCTGGGAACCTAAACACATTGCCCTCATATTGAATCCAATTCTGAACAGCCTTCTCAACTGTCAGGCTCTTATAAGGAGCATTGGCATACGGTACGTAGTCGCGGCTTTGGGGCCATCGAAACGGGGTCACATATCCTTTGGGTGCTGGAATAAGGCAATGCAGCTTCTCTTCGTCAGGCGGACAGTGTCGTTCCCTGTAATTCATATTTTCTCGGGGGAAAGTCATTGCTCGCATTTGATCTTGACAGGGAGTGTAATCAATATAGTGATCGCTGCATGGTTTGAACTCATTGACAACTCCTTCAGAATCATCAATCCCAACATGATGGGTCTCATAATTCAGATTGGAAAGAATACTACAGTCTGTCTGTTTGGTAATCTCTAAAGCTATGCTATCTCCTTTTCCAAATCCACTTCGCTGCCATGCACCCAATATGTAAAAGAAACAACACAGACCAGCAACAATGAAAACAGACATGGAGCTTCGACTTCTGTTGTCTCCTGAGTTCCCTTTTGTCGCCATGATGTACCTGAATGTATTTTCGGATTCCCAATAACAATTATGACTTTTGCTAAATAAATGAAAGGAAATATAGGATAGATTTGAAGTGGCTGAGCATTCTAAAAGGATTTCGAGAATAATAGGAGACTCTATAAGTGGGACATTGAAGAACCCTCAGACTTGTCAGATTTTGCCCCCTTTGCATTCCTTTTTCATACAATTTCTATCACTTATAAAAAAAATGTGATTCTTAGTATATAACTTTCCAGGTTTGAATTAATCAAAGATACCGAGACAATGACAAGGACACATATATAAGCAAGCGGGTCAATAATGAAACATAGCCACTAGTTTAGAAGGCATAAACAAAATCTTAAGAGCATATGCAGAAAAAGTAAATCAGAATATGAGAGTTTCAAATATTTTATTACTTAGAACCTCCAAACCCACCTCTCAGCTAAGCCTAACACAACCCCTAAGCTCAATCAATGTGAATTCCACATTGATTGAAACAGAAATCATCCAATCATATCCAATTGGAATTCTTTTGCTTTCTTTGTTCCCGTTTTCTTTTTCTTTTTCCATTTATTCGAAATCAACCAACAATCACAGACAATTGAACAAAATCAACAACAAAACCATACCACAAAACTTGATTCAAATAAAGAAGTAAAACTTTTCAACAAAATCCCAAAAATAAAAGAGTCAGAAAGTGCAGGCTAGATATCATGCATATGTAGATAGTAAAGCATCCAATAAATGAAAATTCATAACTAAATCAAAAGAATTGAAAACTCTTACCGGATCTCAGGGAGCGGAAGTGACAATCTTTGTGGGGTCCAATCAAATCAAATGCATCTTCACCTTCTACAATCCATAACACAAGACAGAGCCAGAGACATCGAGAGGAAGAAGACAACTTTATGCACCAAAATGTGCCAGAAATCGTGGGTAGTTGCTAAAACGGTGAAAGGAACGAGATTTCAGAAATTGTGGGTTGTGGCCGGCTTTTCTCTGTTCGTTTATTTTCTCAGGCGACAAGGCTAACACTGCAAACAGAACACAAGTACGATGAGTCCGAGGAATACGGAGTCGATTGTTCCTGTGTTTTGCGCACACACAGTGTTTCAATTCTAGTTAGTTAATTAAAAGACTTTAAGATCGCATGTTTTTAAGGCAAAATAGGATGATGATTGTTACACCCAATCAGATCCCGCCATTTTAGTTCCCAATCAGTTGGGTCCCGCGGACACAAGAAATGTACAGGGCCTTGTGAAAAACGACGCCGTTGGGACTTAAATAGCACACAATTTTTTGACCAAGTTTAAAGCTTTGCCTTTTCTCTCCAAGATGAAAGCTTTGAATTATCAAATCAAACAGACAAACCGCCACTCTGCTTTGATTGATGAGCACCTCATTTCACCTCCAGCGACAAAGACTGGTTCATCTTCTCCGCCTAAACCCTTGCCTCTTCTCTCCCCAAAACCTCCTTCAAATCCAAGCCAAGCTCACAACCACAGGCCTCCTCTTCTCAGAGCCCTCATGCCTTCTCTCACTCCTAAACCTTTCTCTCTCAAGCTCTGCGACTGTTCATCAAGCCACTGCCTTGTTCATCCACACACAAACACCCAATGTGGCCGCATGGCCCATCATGGTCCGCAGGCTCAACTTAGACAACGAACCTTTTCAGGTTTTTTCTCTGTTCAAAGCCATGCAAAGGCTAAAACGTAATGACCCAGTTTGTGATTCGTTTGTGTTTGCTTCTTTGATCAAGGCTTGTAACAAGTTATCCGCTTTGCGAGAAGGAAAGTCTGTACATTGTCATGTTGTTAGGCTTGGTTTGGATTATAATGTGAATTTGTTGAACAGTGTAGTCAGTTTTTATTCGTGTTCGAAGAGTTTGGTGGGATATGCTTGTGCTGTGTTTGATAGAATTCCTCACAAAACGGTTGTAACTGTTAATTGTATGCTTTCTGGGTTTGTGAAGAACAATCTGTCCGATGCGGGATTGGGTTTGTTCAATGAAGTTTTGCGTTGTGGTTTTGGTTTGGAGTTGAAGCCAAATTATGTCACTTTGGTTATTTTGATTTCAGGGTGTGTGGAATTTGATGAGTTCAGTGTGGGAAAGGCACTTCATTCATACTGTTGTAGGACAGGTTTGGATTTGGTAAATGAGGTATGCAATGCACTTATTGATTTGTATTCAAAGTTCGGGCGTATGGACGAAGCCGCAAGCTTGTTTAATGAAATGCCCGAGAGGGATTTGATTTCCTGGAATACCATGATTGCAGGATATGCTGGTGTAAGTGATTGCAGAAGAGCTTTCTCTTTGTTTAGAAAAATGAGAGAAAGAGGTGTTGGATTTGATAGAGTGTCATTTATTTGTTTGATTTTGGCTGCTTGTAATAGTGGAGATCTTGAGATGGGGAAGGTGGTTCATGGTTATATGACAACTTGGGGAACAGAAATAACTGTAGATATTAGCACAGCACTGACTAACTTGTACTGCAAATGCGGACAAATAGCGTGTGCTAAAAAAGTTTTGGATGAAGTAGCAGATGACAATATTGCATTGTGGAACTCTATGATCCATGGTTACGTCAAATGCGGGCATAATCAAGAGGCATTGGGGCTCTTCAATCAGATTCGATCTAGAAAGCTAAGGCCAGATGAAGTAACAATGGTAGGGTTAATCTTAGCTTGCCGAAACTCGGGGGATTTGTCTCATGGAATTGACATTCATTCTTATGTAGAGAGTTGTAATCATCTGCAAGGGAGTATTGTACTGCACAATGCGATTATAGATATGTATGCGAAATGTGGGAGCATGAACCGAGCTAAAGTTTTGTTTGATAAGATCCCAAAGAAAGATGTTGTTTCATGGACTTCAATTATAGTGGGGCATGCCATCAATGGTGAAGGAAAGGAATCCCTTCTTGCTTTCAGGAAAATGTGTGCGGAGAAAGTTGAACCAAACTCTGTTACATTCATAGGTGTTCTATCAGCATGCGATCATGCTGGTTTGGTTGATGAAGGTCTGAACTTGTATGATGCCATGTGCAAGTTTTACCATATCAAGCCCACGATCGAGCACTGTGGATGCATCATCGATATGCTTGCACGAGCAGGAAGGCTAGAGGAGGCGCACAAGTTTGTGAGGAGTATGCCTATAGAACCAAATGCAGTTGTTTGGAGGATGTTGATTAATGCGTGTAGGGTTCATGGTGATTTTGATAGGGGGTTATGTTTGGTTAGTGGGTTCACAGACCCAAAGACATTGCATGGTGCCGAAGATCATGTTACTTCTTCCAACATTCTTGCTGATGCAGGAAGGTGGGATGATGTTCTTCATCAGAGGAGCTTGATGGCAATCAGGAAAGCTCCAAAAGTTTCAGCTAAAAGCTCAGTTTCAGATTTTACCGAGTGAATAGTAAACAGATTATGAACTGTACAATTCATCAGCTACTGTCCCTGTATCCAGCTGCTACGGCCTGGAGCAGGGTGGACATTTGAGCCCCAGCTAGTTTCAGTGTTTTCTTTGAGCTCTAGGAGGTTGTAGACATCCACATAGCTAAACTGATATGGCGAAGGTTTAGATATTTGCTCTACAGGAATACTACCTCACCTATTTGAGCTCAAGTGATTCAACGCAGATAATGTGAAATGATGGCCCAGGTACAAGAAATTGTTCCAAATTTGTTACCAGAACAAATACATATTTTTAGTATAATAACAAAAGATAAGTTTTTCATTTCAAGGTATTTCTCGGGTTCGAAGATTGTGCAGATTCCCGTGATGTTTTGCTCCATAAAGCATAAAATGTGGCAGGGTCAAACATCTTGAAGAAACTATTAAGCAATTTGAAATTTATACTTGGAAGTGGTCTCCAAGACTACAACATGCCTCCTGCCAATGAGTGTTCTTGTTTTACCTTATGGCTCACACTAATATACTAAAAACAAGGACAGTTCAAAACGAATAACAAAATATATTTAAAACCAAAAGGATCAATCTCGTATCGCAACAGTATAACAGATCAGCTTCTCAAAGGTACTTGTATATAGAACAGCCAATCACAACGGTCTATGCAGCATTGCAACCTTTCTTTATACCATAAAATTTTGGAAAATGGTGCAACGGAATCTTGTTTGTTTCTGTTGTAAGGTATGTTCCTAAATTACAAGCAATGAAAAGGTGAATTGCTATATGGCATTCTGAATCTCCCTCAGAGCACCAGAAGTTGGAGCAAAGTTTAAAATGAAACCCCAATATCTCCCTCAATGGTAATCTAGAAAACATTCTCCACGATCATCAAGCATACCCCCACTTACAGTTGTTCCTTCCGAAAACTTCCCATTTGAAGCTGTTTCCAATTGATCATCCATCATAAATTGTTTTAATTCATTGCTGACATGCTGCACCCTCCCAGTTATCTCCAAGCACAAGCCGTTGGTGGGGCCCTTGTTTGCCTGTCTACCTTGAACAGACTTCTTACTACGGCCTGGATCCACAAAGAGTGGTTGTACTTTAAGAGTAGGATTTGGTTTAATCCGGTTCACTTCCCTTTCATCTCGTGGCCTCAAAATTCTGCTTTCTGATTCTAATTCAGACGCTTCATCTTCATTTACAAGGACCTGCATAACACAAAATGTTAGAGGGGCAAAATGCACCTTTAGCAAATGCTAGCTGAAGCTGCAAAAGCAACATGGAAGAAAAAGAAATTATCATGAAAAATCTAACTGCTGGAGCTAGTGGGGTAAAAATAAAAGTCAATCTTAATAAGCCCTTTTTTTCCCTTTCATTTTTGCAGAAACCTACTTGCAGAAAGTTTACAGCTGCAATACCAATAAGAAAAGTTTTGCTGCAAAAAATTCCACTCATACAATCATGCAAGTCCAATAGTGAAGAGTTTTATTACCTTGCGGCCAACCAAGTCAAAACTCACAACTACTTTACTTCGTTTCGCCCGCTCAGCTTCTTCAATCTCCTCCTGCTTCTTTATCAGAAGTTCCTTTTCCTGCAAGTAATAGAAAGGGGGACGGGAAAGGAGATGTGGATGAATTTAAAGTATGGAGCACCAATAACATTTGTTCTTGGAGCAGCAGAGGTAGAAATTACAAACCTCCTTTGACAACCAGCTGTTCCCTTCAATTTCATAGTAGTCACTTTGGTCATCAATAACTGTTGTACGTGCTGCAGAGTCTCGATCATACTCAACGAGTCTCTTTGCATAAGCTTCAGCTGCAGCTTCAGCATCTGATGTGGGAGCGAAACTTTCCTCCAGACCAGCATACGTGCTGCCTTCCTTCAGCACAAGAGCTCCACAAAAATTGCAAGGCCCCTCCCCCTCTTGTTCACAGACTATCTTCCCACAAGATAAACAATTGCTCACCAGTCCATGGCGACGGGCTTGGCATGAGCATGGCTTCCCCTGGTTGAATACAATTGATCCTTTGGCAGCCTCTGCAAGTGAAACAACTTTCCCAGCTTTCTTCTTCTTAGAATTACCTTGGTTTGCATTACTAGTGGTTCTTGACTCGCTGGTCTTAGTTGAAACCTGCTTTACCAGATTGCTGGAAGCTGCCTGATCACTGGCGCCTCTAGCCACTTTTGGCGTTTTCAATGGTTTCTTGGTTCCACTTGAAGAACCTTCATTTGAGGGTGGTTTAACATAGGCATGTAAATTTGAGGTTGGGAAAGCTGGGGTGCTGCAAAGATCTGCACGACCTCTTTTCTGTAAATATTCCTCAATCACAGACTTACCCACCTCTTGCCCAATTATGTTCTGCATGGAAAGACATGTAATTTCAGATACCAACACACAATAAGCTTCTGGTACCATACTTTGAGCAAAGGCTACATAAAAGGGTAGGCACAGGATAAGCTACCTATACATCAAATGACTCTACAAGAAAAGGAACTACACAAACAATTATCTCAATCTTCAATACATGAGCATTTGTCAAGAATCCAGTCCAAAACAAGAACCCAATAATACAAAAGGAAAACCCAATTGGTGTGGAGCAAATTGTGTGCCACTCTTTAAATGTAACCACCAGGCATTGCTATTTAAATTGCCATTGAACACTGGCTCATTAGAACCCCATTGATGCCTATCAAAACCAAATTTAAAACCAAAATAAAAATAAAAATCCAACAGCAATATATTATCACTGTGTTTTCAGACAAATTGATTCTACAAAAGTATGCAAATTGGAATCCACAAACATATTTTTTTTGCAGAAAAGGAAATGAATAATGAAAAGATAGAAGTTTAAGTAGGAGAGAGTGGGTTTACGTCAAGGTATTCTTTGGCGTCTTGAGGATCAGCGAGCTCACAGTAGGAGACTAAACCCGATATCATATCCTTATCCAGACCCAGACCCGTTTCCATCTTCTGGTATAGATCCACCAACGCCTTCTCCAGCCATTCTCCCGACGCTCCCATTCTCTCTCCTTCTCAAAGTTTCAAACTTTTTTTTTTCTCTCTCCTTCTCAGAGACGAGACTGGTTTGGGTATTGGGAACGAAGGGACTTTTCGGTGATAGCATACTGCGCTCGACCACGAGGCCTCATGTAGTTTATCTATGATCTTGCCACGTCAACAAGGAAAAGTGTATCTTGGGTCCCGCTTGTAAGATGACATGGCGCGATAGAAGCTGTGACTGGACCAAACGGAACTAAACACTCGCCGCAGAGAACCTAAACCTCCGTAGTTGCTTCTTCTTCACCTCTGTAACTCTGCCACTGCAATTTGAAACCTAATTGCCCCAATTTGACGCTTATATCTGTTCTCTGAAAATCCATTTTGGGAAATTTTAGCACAGAAACCATTACAATGCATTCGCTGCTTTTACATTTAGGTAGTTGTCCTTTTATTTGGAGATTATTCACCTTATCTATCTGTTAAATCCTGCTGTTAAGCGGATGAAGTTTTGGTCTTTTTGGTTCTGAGGTAGAGCAGAGAACGCAAAGAAGGTAAATTTTTGCACTTATTTCCAGCTGGTAGCAATTCATTTTCGTTTCTTTAACAGCTTCCCAGAAACCAAACTGAGCTTTAAGAGGAAATTGCAGTGATGAATTTTTGTGTAAATTTAAAAAGAATGATACTTTTTGGTTGCTTTCTCCTTTTTGTGGTTTCAGGATAGCTAAAGCTTCAGCAAGTGAAAACTGGTTTACAGAAGCTTCAAATTCTTCTGTGTTGTGGGTTATGTTGTTATCATCTATTAGCTATTAGTTATAGAACTTTCGAATGAGTCGCGCTTTACTTCCTAAGCATGTTTCTGCAGTTGTCAAATGCCAAAAGGATCCCCTTAAAGCGCTTGAAATGTTCAATTCAGTGAACAAGGAAGATGGGTTTAAGCACACATTACTTACTTACAAATGCATGATTGAAAAGCTTGGGGTTCATGGTGAGTTTGAAGCCATGGAGCGTGTGCTTTCTGAGATGAGGATGAATATCGATAATAGCTTACTAGAAGGGGTGTACATCGGAGCCATGAGGAATTATGGAAGGAAAGGAAAAGTTGAAGAAGCTGTCAATGTGTTTCAAAGGATGGAATTTTATAATTGTGAGCCCTCGGTTCAATCTTATAATGCAATCATGAATGTACTGGTTGAGTATGGATATTTTGATCAAGCCCATAAAGTGTATATGGGCATGAGAGATAACGGGATTGCTCCGGATGTGTATACTTATACGATACGGATAAAGTCTTTCTGTAAGACTAGGAGGCCTCATGTTGCATTGAGGCTTCTTAATAACATGCCTTCTCAGGGGTGCGAGTTCAATGCCGTCGCATATTGTACAGTCATAAGTGGATTTTATGAAGAGAATTATCGAATTGAGGCATATGAATTGTTTGGAGACATGCTTGGGCAAGGTATATGTCCCAGTGTTACCACATTTAACAAGCTTATACATACCTTGTCCAAGAAGGGGCATGTCCAAGAAAGCGAAAAACTTCTCAACAAGGTTCTGAAGAGGGGTGTGTCTCCAAATGTGTTTACATTCAATATTTTCATTCAAGGGCTTTGCAAAAATGGTTCGCTCAGTGGGGCTGTCAAAATGTTGGATGGTTTTATGATGGAAGGTCTAACTCCCGATGTTGTCACATATAATACATTGATCTTTGGCTTGTGTAAAAACTTCAAGGTTGAGGAAGCAGAGTGCTATATGCGTAAAATGGTAAACAACGGATTTCGGCCTGATGCCTTTACTTACAACAGTATTATTGATGGGTATTGCAAACTGGGTATGATACAAAAAGCAGATAAGATTCTCAGTGATGCCATTTTCAAGGGGTTTGAACCTGATGAGTTCACATATTGCTCGTTAATTAAGGGGTTATGCCAGGATGGCGACATTGACCGTGCCGTAGCTGTATTTGATGAGGCGTTGGGAAAGGGATTAAAGCCTAATATTGTTCTCTACAACACATTGGTAAAAGGGTTGTCACAGAATGGGCTTATCTTGCAAGCCTTGCAACTGATGAATGAGATGTCAAAAAATGGTTGCGGTCCCAATATCTGGACTTACAACTTAGTTATAAATGGGTTGTGCAAGATGGGTTATGTATCTGATGCCAGTAAACTCGTGAGTGATGCTATTGCCAGAGGATACCTTCCTGACATATTTACCTTCAATACATTAATAGATGGTTACTGTAAGCAGTTGAATCTGAATAGTGCTGTTGAGGTAATAAATAGCATGTGGAGTCATGGTGTTACTCCTGACGTGATCACATATAATACTGTGTTAAATGGCCTTTGCAAGGCTGCAAAATATGAGGATGTGATCCACACCTTCCAAGCAATGATGGAGAAGGGGTGTGTTCCTAACATCATCTCGTATAACATACTTGTAGAAAGCCTTTGCAAAGCCCGGAAAGTAAATGAGGCCTTGGAAATGCTACAGGAAATAAAAATCAAGGGCTTGACTCCAGATATTGTTTGTTTTGGCACATTGTTGACTGGTTTGTGTGGCAATGGGGATTTGGATGGAGCATACCACCTATTTACAAGAATGAAAGATGAATATAATATATCTCATACAACAGCAACATACAATATCATGATCAATGCTTTGTGTGAAAAGCTAAATGTTAGCACGGCACAAAAGCTATTTTGGGAGATGGGTGACAAAGGCAGTGCCCCGGACTGTTTTACTTACCGTGTCATGATTGATGGTTTCTGCAAAGCAGGAAATACTGATTCTGGGTACAATGTCCTCCTGGAAAAGATCAAGAAGGGGTTCATTCCCTCATTGGTGACATTTGGAAGGGTGCTGAATTGTCTTTGTGTGAATCATAGAGTTCATGAAGCTGTTGGCATCATTTACCTTATGGTGCGGAAAGGCATTGTTCCTGAGGTTGTGAATTCAATCTTTGAGGCTGATAAGAAGGAAATAGCAGCACCTAAGATTGTTGTAGAAGATTTGTTGAAGAAGGGTCATATAACGTATTATGCCTATGAACTTCTATATGATGGAATTAGAGATAAAAAGTTAGTGAAGCAAACACAAAAAAGATTTAAACCAGGTATTCGCTTGACTTCACAGTGAAGCCCTTGATTGTTGAAAACTTCATTTCTTCATTTAGGGAGCAGATATACTTCTTGATATGGCATTATTCGTGATGATGCCAAAAACTTGAAGTAACAAGCTTTTTGACCAGTGCTCTGGTAGCTTCTGTGGGTAAGTAACTGCTGAAGTATTGGTACTTGTTCATCTTTTCATTCTTACTACCATTTTTTTTCTGAATAGCTTGCTCTGTGTTCTTAGATCACAAGCCACTATTAAGTCGCTAATTGAAGTATTGTTATTTTCCATTTGCCACCATATTTGTCACAGAACTTGGTGGAGATATTGAATATGGAGACCTGAGTATCATGTTTGGGGCCTTTCAGAAACCAACTAGTACACTAAAAAGTTTATGAGTCCTTCAACAACAAAGTTCGGTATTAACGAAGCTCCCAGCTAAATGACTATCTCTTGTAAAGACATTGAACATTTGGTACTTATTATACCTAATCCCTGTATATTTATTAATTTATTTACTTTAATGAAACTGAAAATGGACTGATTTAGCTATTTCTTACAGGAACTACCCCAAGAGTGCCAATTCTGGAAACTGTTACCTGATTATAACGAAAATGATTTGAGTTACTTTTTACGCCTCTGTAAAACCGCATGAAGCATGCAGGTTGTGATTTCTGGTTTTTTCTTATTATTCTGTTTCGTAATTGTCTGCTCCTTATCTTCATATTTATAATCAACAACCAAATTAAGATATTATATTTAGCTGACTTTGGTCATGGAAGCTATTTTGAGTAATGGTGATATTAACCAAGATAAGATATTAGTATTTTTCTCATTATTGAAGTTTGCCTCCCTGATGTTGTTCATATGGACGGACTTATGATATAATCATGATTTTCCACATGTTATTTCAGGTTTTTATTCAGCACATGTTAGTTGTCATGCATAAAAAAAATTAGCAGCGCGATGCAAAGAAGAAGATGTGAACCTAAGTGGCGTTTGGTTCTGGTTCCAAAACCATTTTGTTTGGTCCTTTGAACAAACGGATTATATAGGGCCTTTTTAGTAAGTATACACTTCATTGGATCCACATGCTCTATTAGTATATAGAGCTTCTTATATGTACGAGTATATTGGAAAAGCTATAGATTGGATATGAATGTGTGTAGAGTTCATAGACGGCATACAATTTTATTTAACAAAAGCTATGATAGCTAAGATCCAAGAATGTATAGTTTCGTGCATTCATCACGGTTTGGAAAGATCTGAAGACAATTTTTTAGAAGTTATTATGATCATTGAAGAAGGATGATCAGAGTTTGAGATGTTATTCTCCTTAAAAACTGAGCACTCATCCTGGGGTTGAAGCTCCAATACTGCCTCCCTTAAATTGAGCACAAAAAGAGAATTGGAACCCATGCGCCAATCTCTGCATTGTAATGATGTTCATTTGGCGTTTACACGAATTCTGCAATATTTGCCCCAGTTCTCTTGTCCTGCAGTCCGATTCTTCGTTTATTCACCAGCAACAAGAACTGCATCCAATGCAGTGTGTACTAAACCAGGTCAAAATCCCATGGATGGCTTATAACCTTTGATTCATTTGATTCAAGCATCGAAAATGAAAATCCCCATTTAGACTGAAAATATAAGAAGGGCAAATTAGACTAGAGAATTGGATAGCAAGAACGTTGACGGATTAAACCACATGAAGCAGCATCGTGTTAAATGGCAACCATTTAATAAGATTTAGAACACAAATAAACAAAAATGTAGTGCAACTTTTTAAGATCCATTTTTGCAAGCTTTTACTCTGAACAGTATAACCCCCTGAACTACAGAAAAATATCCAACAAACCAATATATGTTTGTCTAGAAGAAGATAAAAGTCGAGGAACAAAAATGAGTAGGACTTACATGCGTACAAGGCATGCCAAGTTTCATCAAGAAGGTTTTGTGATTCTTTCTTTTATTCATTTTAAACCGCACGCTCGGAATTTCATCCCCCTGTTTTGGAATGCTTGGTATGTTCCCACTAGTTTGGCTTTTCTGACTAGCTTGCCCTCTGATCTGCTTAATACCAAACTTAAGCAGCAGGCATTGGTATGTCTCTTCAATATGCTCAGTAAGAATAAGTTCCCTGTGTTTCATTCCAAAGTGGGATTGTATTTCGCTATACGGAGCCAAAGAAAACATTGAATGAGAAACAAAGTTTGAGACAAAATGAAAAAGGGCCAAACTCCATCTATCACAGAGAAATCACCAAACTAAAGAAGGAATGAGAAGGGCCATATGTAAATTTACCGAGACACGCTAGTATCTAGTATACAGTGAAGCATTTTTATTTGCTTGCAGTCCTTTGTGTCAATCTGCTCACCCTTCTATTGTTAGTTGATTTTTCTTTAATTTGCGATAAAGTCATAATCACTCACAAGTGAGACTAACCAATCAAAGTATAATTATAGTTTACACTAAGCTCCAACCAGGTTCCTTCCTCACATCAGTTCCTTTCATCTGGCTTCTAATCTTCAGGACTTCCTCCCACTGGCCTACATCTGCACAGATGTTTGAAAGGGAGACATATGTCCCGGCATCACATGGCTTCAACTCCATAACCTTTTCAGCTGCGAGCTTTCCAAGCTCCATATCTCCGTGAACTTTACAAGCCGCAAGCAGTGTCCCCCATAGTAAGGCATCCGGTTCAATAGGCATATTCTCAATGAACCATGCAGCCTCTTTCAGTCTCCCTGATCGACCAAGGAGATCAACCATGCAGGCATAGTGACGATAACCAGGCTCTAGTCCATAGTCGTTAACCATTGAGTTAAAATAGAAATAAGCTTCTTCAACCAATCCGTTATGGCTACAAGCAGATAAAAGTCCAACAAAAGTCACTGAATCAGGTCTAATTCCTTGTTCCCTCAAAAGCTCATACGCTCTTAAAGCCTGTGCGCCTTTGGAAAAGCTATAGATTGGATATGAATGTGTGTAGAGTTCATAGACGGCATACAATTTTATTTAACAAAAGCTATGATAGCTAAGATCCAAGAATGTATAGTTTCGTGCATTCATCACGGTTTGGAAAGATCTGAAGACAATTTTTTAGAAGTTATTATGATCATTGAAGAAGGATGATCAGAGTTTGAGATGTTATTCTCCTTAAAAACTGAGCACTCATCCTGGGGTTGAAGCTCCAATACTGTCTCCCTTAAATTGAGCACAAAAAGAGAATCGGAACCCATGCGCCAATCTCTGCATTGTAATGATGTTCATTTGGCGTTTACACGAATTCTCCAATATTTGCCCCAGTTCTCTTGTCCTGCAGTCCGATTCTTCGTTTATTCACCAGCAACAAGAACTGCATCCAATGCAGCGTGTACTAAACCAGTTCAAAATCCCATGGATGGCTTATAACCTTTGATTCATTTGATTCAAGCATCGAAAATGAAAATCCCCATTTAGACTGAAAATAGAAGAAGGGCAAATTAGACTAGAGAATTGGATAGCAAGAACGTTGACGGATTAAACCACATGAAGCAGCATCATCGTGTTAAATGGCAACTATTTAATAAGATCTAGAACACAAATAAACAAAAATGTAGTGCAACTTTTTAAGATCCATTTTTGCAAGCTTTTACTCTGAACAGTATAACCCCCTCCTCCCTTAAATTGAGCACAAAAAGAGAATTGGAACCCATGCGCCAATCTCTGCATTGTAATGATGTTCATTTGGCGTTTACACGAATTCTGCAATATTTGCCCCAGTTCTCTTGTCCTGCAGTCCGATTCTTCGTTTATTCGCCAGCAACAAGAACTGCATCCAATGCAGTGTGTACTAAACCAGGTCAAAATCCCATGGATGGCTTATAACCTTTGATTCATTTGATTCAAGCATCGAAAATGAAAATCCCCATTTAGACTGAAAATATAAGAAGGGCAAATTAGACTAGAGAATTGGATAGCAAGAACGTTGACGGATTAAACCACATGAAGCAGCATCGTGTTAAATGGCAACCATTTAATAAGATTTAGAACACAAATAAACAAAAATGTAGTGCAACTTTTTAAGATCCATTTTTGCAAGCTTTTACTCTGAACAGTATAACCCCCTGAACTACAGAAAAATATCCAACAAACCAATATATGTTTGTCTAGAAGAAGATAAAAGTCGAGGAACAAAAATGAGTAGGACTTACATGCGTACAAGGCATGCCAAGTTTCATCAAGAAGGTTTTGTGATTCTTCCTTTTATTCATTTTAAACTGCACGCTCGGAATTTCACCCCCCTGTTTTGGAATGCTTGGTATGCTCCCACTAGTTTGGCTCTTCTGACTAGCTTGCCCTCTGATCTGCTTAATACCAAACTTAAGCAGCAGGCATTGGTATGTCTCTTCAATATGCTCAGTAAGAATAAGTTCCCTGTGTTTCATTCCAAAGTGGGATTGTATTTCGCTATACGGAGCCAAAGAAAACATTGAATGAGAAACAAAGTTTGAGACAAAATGAAAAAGGGCCAAACTCCATCTATCACAGAGAAATCACCAAACTAAAGAAGGAATGAGAAGGGCCATATGTAAATTTACCGAGACACGCTAGTATCTAGTATACAGTGAAGCATTTTTATTTGCTTGCAGTCCTTTGTGTCAATCTGCTCACCCTTCTATTGTTAGTTGATTTTTCTTAAATTTGCGATAAAGTCATAATCACTCACCAGTGAGACTAACCAATCAAAGTATAATTATAGTTTACACTAAGCTCCAACCAGGTTCCTTCCTCACATCAGTTCCTTTCATCTGGCTTCTAATCTTCAGGACTTCCTCCCACTGGCCTACATCTGCACAGATGTTTGAAAGGGAGACATATGTCCCGGCATCACATGGCTTCAACTCCATAACCTTTTCAGCTGCGAGCTTTCCAAGCTCCATATCTCCGTGAACTTTACAAGCCGCAAGCAGTGTCCCCCATAGTAAGGCATCCGGTTCAATAGGCATATTCTCAATGAACCATGCAGCCTCTTTCAGTCTCCCTGATCGACCAAGGAGATCAACCATGCAGGCATAGTGACGATAACCAGGCTCTAGTCCATAGTCGTTAACCATTGAGTTAAAATAGAAATAAGCTTCTTCAACCAATCCGTTATGGCTACAAGCAGATAAAAGTCCAACAAAAGTCACTGAATCAGGTCTAATTCCTTGTTCCCTCAAAAGCTCATACGCTCTTAAAGCCTGTGCGCCTTTCCCGTGTTGAGCATAGCTAACAATCATAGCTGTCCAACAAATTAAATCTGGTTTCTCAATTTGAACAAATGCTTTGCAGCACTCTTCAATGCTTCCACATTTTGAGTACATTGTCAGTAGTGAACTGCCAACAGAAACATCTGAATTGTAGCCAACTTTCATTATGTGGGCATGCAGTTGAGTCCCAATACTAAGTCTATTTAAAAGTGCAATGGCCCCAATAATAGATGAAATTGTGAAGGAGTCAATAGTCAAATCCGCCATCAGCATATCATGGAATAGCAAAAATGCCTCTTCGATGTACCCATTTTGGGCATACCCTGAAACCAAGGAAGAGCATGCAACCTCATCGTTTTGGGGAAGCATATCAAACACCGTCCTTGCCAATTTTAGAGCACTGCATTTTGAGTACATGGTCACAATTGCACCACCAAGTACATCTTGTTGGACTCTTTTGCGAAGAGCATGACAATGAATTTCCTTACCTGTCTGTAGGGAACGAGAAGCAGAACACGCCATTAGAATTGCAGTTAAAGTCATTTGGTCAGGTATAACTTCTTCTGATAGCATCTCTCTATATAGTTGAAGGGCTTGATCTGCACAGCCATGTTCTACAAAACCGGAAATCATTGAGGCCCATGAAACATTGTCTTTGTCAGGAATTTGCTGAAAAACTTTGTAAGATTCCTCTAGACTATCACACTTCGAGTACATTGTGAAAAGAGAACTACCAACAGAAACAACAGAGACCAGCCCAATTTTAAGAGTGTAGCTGTGTATCTGTCTCCCTAGATTTAAACAGTCTACAATACTCAAGACACTGGAAGTACAAAACTTATCTGGTCTCACACTTTCTTGTAACATTCTCTGGAACAATTCAATTGCCCTTCCAGAATTTTGATTCTGAGCGAAAGAAGATATCATCGCAGCCCATGTACCCAGATCCTTTATATTTTCCATCTCTCTGAACACCATCTCAGATAGATCAACTGCTCCTATTTTTGAGTATGCGTTAATTAAAGCTGACCCCACAACTGCAGCTGAATAGAATCCAGCTTTTAATATCAAAGAATGAATTTGGGTTGCCTCTTCAGCCATGGATGTTTTAGCACATGCAGTAAGTATACTAGTAACAGTGTACTTATTCATTTGTTCTCCCATTTTTCTCATTTCTCCGAAAACTTTTAGTGCAGAAACAGAATCATCCTTATGCACAAAACCTGAAATGATGGCAGTCCAAGAAACCACATTACGGGTTGGCATACGTGAGAATTTCTTGACAGCTTCATTCATTTTTCCACATTTGGCATATAAATCCACAATAGTAGTCCCAACAAAGACATCCTCTGCACCACGTTTAATCACCCACCCTTGAACTTCCTTCCCAACTCCAACTTCTTCAAGTGCAGCGCAAGCGGTTAAAACACTAGAAAATGTAAAACTATTTGGCAAAAAATCTCCACGACACATTTGCCGAAAAATATACAAAGCAGCCATGTTCTCTCCATTTCTCACTGCTCCAGAGATAATCGCATTCCAACTCACAACATTCTGACATGAAACATCATGAAAAACCCTCAAAGCATTGTCAAAGCTGAAATTTTTTGCAAACAAGTCTATCATTCCGGTCTGAACATAACCATTCGGAAAGAACCCGTTTTTTATTGCAAGTGAATAAACCTGCTTACCCAAAATGGGAGCTTGCAAGGCAGTGCAAGCTGAAAGAACACTCCCATAGGTAAACTCATTGGGCTCAAAACCCAAAGAGTGCATCCTACCAAAAATTTCCCACGACTTCTCAAATAAGGAGTTCTGGTTATAACCCGATATCATCATATTCCATGAAATAACAGTTCGGTCAGCAATAAAATCAAACAACTTCAGTGCATCTACCATGGCAGAAGACTTACAGTACGAATCAAGCAAAGAATTCGCAATGAAGATATTGGATTGCAGTAAATCAGTTCTAAGCAAATGGGTGTGCAAGATTTTAGTGTTTCTAGTAGTACACTGTGTTGATTTTGTATAATCATTGAAGAACTGCAAGGGGTCAAAATGACTGGGACTTTGATCGTTTTCGCTGGGAAAAGAAGATGGGTTTTCCACAACGGCAAGCGAGGATACGAATTTGAGAGTGAAGGGCGAGATTCTGGTGTGGAGTTTTTGATTGAGGAGAGAATTCATTTGGGTTCGTGAAGAGGACAGGGAAAACATAGTCAACTAGTCACAGATCATTTTGAAGAAACGCGGGAACGTAATTAAACCCAAAAAAGAGAAAAGAAATGTAATAAGGCAAAACGACACTTGTAGTCCTTGTGGTTTCCAACTTTTACCACTAAGGTCCCTGTGGTTTCAATTTCGTCACTTTTGCCACTGTGGTTTAAGAATCCAAGCAATTCAAGGACACTTCTCAATTTCCGTCAGATTTATGTTAGTTCTGTTAGGGCATCAGCACGTCCCCCTCACATGGAGGGGCATTACGGTCAAATCGAAACTCTTCGTCCAGCAACGAGTGCCCCCTCCCACACCCCACCAACCCAGCCAATCTCTCTCCCAAACTCTCACCAAAACACTTCAATTTACCGGAGTTAATCAATTTCTTTTGTTTTTGTTTTGTCACAGATCATTTTGAAGAAACGCGGGAAACGTAATTAAACCCAAAAAAGAGAAAAGAAATGTAATAATACTCGTGCTTGGCTACTATGAATAATTATCATGTCATTGCTTCAGCTAACAATCAGTCAAGATGGCCGAGTTGGTCTAAGGCGCCAGTTTCAGGTACTGGTCCGAAAGGGCATGGGTTCGAATCCCATTCTTGACATTAGTTTTTCATATTATTTCGATTTTTTTCCAATAATTTTTTTTTTCCCAAGGTAAGCTTCTGCATCCCCTTTGCTTTTTATTGACTCATTTACTCTTTCAGTGTCTAGCCACCCAAAAAAAAACAACAACAAAAAACAAATGCAAGCAGTCTTTCACAAAGTTCCAACTTCCAACAAATCATAATCCATTCTTTAATGAATTATTATACTCCACAAAAGCTGCCTGCCTGCCAACTATTTTAGCCTTATAGTAAAATACTAATGTTTGTGGACATAGTTTAGAACTCTATATAAAGCAGCAAGAATGAACTCACTACACAAGAAAGAACTGAGAAAAAAAAAAAAAAAAAAAGAGAGATGGCAGGGGAAAAGAGTGAGAGTGTGATAGTACATGGGTTTTGGGCAAGCCCTTACTCAAAGAGGGTGGAACTAGCCCTTAAACTGAAGGGCATATCCTATGAATATGTGGAAGAAGATTTCAAGAACAAGACCCCAGAACTGCTCAAGTACAACCCTGTCTCCAAGAAAGTTCCTGTGCTTGTTCACAATGGAAAGCCCATTGCTGAGTCTCTTGTCATCCTTCAATATATTGAAGATACTTGGAAAAATGGTCCTCATCTTCTCCCGGAAGATCCCTACAAAAGGGCACAAGTTCGCTTTTGGGTTGATTTTGTCCATCAAAAGGTGACAGTGACACCCTCTTATATCTATGCTACTATTTCCTGCTATACTCGCCAAATTTGTTCGCTAAAATTATACGAAATAATGCATGCAGACATACAAACAATTTGATGAATAAAATTTGATGTCACTAGCATTACTTTATTAATAAATGTTGAATAAGGACATTTTTAACTTGATGCTTGTTGTACTATTGGAGATGGCCGGCCTACCAACACTTGTGTCACCTTGTGTTTTGTTCTTATATATATAAAACAAGTGAGTTTATCAATGTGATTATTAATTAATACAAGGGCTAATGATTGTAATTAAGTGCAGTTTTCTGGCATCATGATGACAGCGGTTAAAACTGAGGGGGAAACACAAGAGAAAGCCCTCAATGAGGTGTATGAGCTATTGAAGGTGCTTGAGGAGGGAATTAAGAGCTTTTATCCAGATGGAATTCCTACTTTTGAGGCTAAGAATTTGAGCCTCCTAGAGGTGGTAGCAAGTTCAATACTTTGCCTTTTTAAAGCTCCAGAAGAAATTCTTGGTATCAAAGTTATAGACCCAGAGAAAACTCCACTACTGTTCTCTTGGGTGGAAGCTATAAGAGAGCTATCTCTGGTGCAAGAGACAATCCCTTCTCATGAAAAGATTGTGGCACTTCTTGGGACCTTGAGACAGCTTGCCATCAATCCTCCATCTCAATCGTAAAATTCTGTGTTTTCCTTTTTGTTTTGCATGTTTTAAATAAGAAGTTGAAGAAAGTTGCTTTTACTACTTTGATTAGAGTAATAGCTTTGCTTTTCAAGGGTGAAAACATTATTAATTTCATTTGGGATCAGTGGCATTTCCATTTTCCAAGTGGCTTCTTCTTCTACTACAACCTGCAAATTATCACAAACAGCAGCAACATGCCATTTCTCTAGCTGCTTACAATGCTCCAATCGTAGTAGGAACATATTATTCGGAAGCGATAGCTAGAAATACGCCCTAGCAATAGCTAGAAATACCCGAAAACGAAGAGTGGTATATTTCTCAAGAGCGTGAGTCATGTCTTATCTATGTTCTTCATTTCTTGTTTTCAGTTTCTTGTGTGATTTCCCAAAGCGCGATTTTTCTGTTCTATTATGCAAGTAATTTATGTAACATTCTACGTATGGTGTTGATTGCGGATTTGAATTTTTTTACTTAGTTTTTTTAGTGCATTCTTGTTCTTTTGTATTAGTTAGGTTTTGGCTCTTATAGAGTACGGCCGGGCGGCTGTCCCATTTAAAATGACCTATTTATAACGTAAAGCCAGGCGGCTATACTGTTAAAATATATTATTTGTATAGTATAGCCGAGAGCCTATACTGTTAAAATAGACTATTTATAGAGGCTATACTGTTAAAATATACTATTTATAGAGTACCGCCGCGCGGCTATACCGTTAAAATATTTTATTTAAATAGTTTAGCCGCAAGGCTGTCCCTTTAAAATATTCTATTTAAATAGTATACCCGCGCGGCTATACCTTTAAAATGAACTATTTATAAAGTAAATCCGCGCAGCTATATGTTTAAAATATATTATTTATATAGTATAGCCGATCGGCTATACTGTCAAAATAGACTATTTATAAAGTAAAGCCGACCGGCTATACCGTTAAACTATTTTATTTAAATAGTTTAGCCGTACGGCTATACCTTTAAAATATAATATAAAGAGTATAGCCGACCGGCTATACCGTGAAAAGATTCTAATATATTTGAATATTTATATTTATTTATTCGAATATACCTTTTTTTTTATTTTAAAAAAATTTAGTTTTTTTGTTTGATATTTGTAATTAAGAAATATCTTAGCCTTATTGAATTACTTAAATTGTTATTTATATAGTGAATAATTAGTATTTAATTATTACAAAATTAAATGCTATATTTTAGTCATTGACCTCATCTAGATTATTAGATGAAATTTGGTTATTATCTACAACAATATTAAACTTACTATTGAGTTTAAACCAAAACTCCCTCTGTTAAGCTAGATTGTAGTGAGATAATTACCAATTGACCCCATATGCCATTTTCTTCTTCTGTTCTTCACCTTCCAAAGCATATTCCATTTTGTTTATCAAATCATATAGCAGTGTTTTGTTTTTCTACATTCAAAACAAAGTTGAAAACGGTAGGGTAAATTGGCCTAATGACAATAAGCTAAAAGCAACAAACTTGACGAGCAAAACTCAAACAAGACTTCTGGATTTTCATCTGTGCTTAGTAAAAATAAATACAGAAAAAAACACAGGGGCATAAGGAAAATAAGTGCATTTCTACATTTAAATGTGGCCTTATCAAATCATACAGCAGTGTTTTATTTGTTTATATTGGCCTTACTTTTTATTTCTATGTCATGTGTGACATAAGGTCAAGCAGCACCACATTTAAGGGCATTATTTCTGAAGAACTGAAGAACAGCTACCAGCTTTTCATGAGGAGGGGTTAGCTCTTTCACCAAAGGCAATTCATTTAGAGCTGTCAGCCAAGAAAATATTAGTGGGGTCTTCTCTGGGTCTATAATTTTGGTACCAAGCACTTCTTCTGGAACTTTATGAGCTCCAAATCCTGAATACAATACAATGTCCAGAAGTCCCAGATTCTTGGTTCTTTCAATCGAATCGATGCTGTCTGGGAAAAATTCCTTCATTCCCTCTTCAAATGTCTTTAATTTTTCAAGCAACTCCTTGATGGCTTTCTCTTGTACTTCTCCATCAGATCGGCAGGCCAAGGACAGACTTTCAAATACCTGCACTCAAAACTTGTAACCATTAATCAACTAAAATTTTAGCCGAAAAAATCTCATTAATTTGTTTGACAAAACTTAGAAACCTGTTGGTGGACAAAGCTAGCCCAGAAGCGAACTCGGGCCCTTTCGTAAGGATCCTCAGGCAGAAGTCCAGGACCAGTTTTCCATGTCTCATCAATGTACTCAAGAACAGAGCCAGTCCATTGATTTTGGTGGCCCTGTGCAAATATGGATGTCGAGGCCCTACATATACAAGTAGGAAAAAAAAATCCATATAGAAACAAAATTTTCTGACACGGGAGGAACATCTTCAGAAAGAGCTTCCTAGAAAAATTTCTTTAGTCACTCTTCCAAATCACAGAGCTGATAAATTGATTTTCCAATTTCAATGCT
>NW_018921951.1:211592-247176 GCF_002207925.1 Prunus avium
TCTTACATGCATTTGCAGTAATTGCAGTAGAATTTAAGGTGTCATAGTCATTAATTCTATTGCTGTCATGTCCTCAATTAACACACAAAATCAAATCAACTGTCATTAATTTATTTTTTAATGAAAAACAATTTAGAATCCGTAGTGGTATTGGAGATTTGATTATGTGGAACTGTTTTCCTTTTCCCATTCCTATCAACATTGCACAATTACCAAATGAACTTTTAGGGGGCAATGCACTTTTAAGAATTGAATTGCAATCCAAAACTTAAACATAATATCAATCCACATAATATAATAAAGCAAATGATGCTTAGGAATCTAGCTAGTGATAATCCAGTCCAACCCAAGGGATTGATCGATCATCATCACTTTAAGTTCAGAGGTAAGTCGACTACAACTAAAGTTTGATACTCTTTGTAAGCGATGGCTGCTTCCATGAGATGGTGCGGACCAATTTCCCCGCCATTGTGTAAGGACTTGATCAAATTGTCGGAGCCTCTTCTTTTGTTGGACAAGATGAGCCTCGGAATGAAGGAAGTGGTAGGAGGGCCTCTTTCTTTTAAATGTAGGAAAAACAAAGGGTTAATTAAAAGAACTTTGGCTGGCACAAAGCCTAATTATAGAATTAATTATATAATATTGCAGAGTATGGAATGGAAGGAATAGTTTCAACAAGAGGGGATGTATACAGTTTTAGTGTTGTCCTGATGGAAACATTCACAAGAAGGAAGCCAATAGATGAGATGTTTGTTGGGAAAAATGAGTTTAAAGCAATGGATTGCAAATTCACTATTACCATACCCAACAATAGATGAAGTTATGGATGCCAATTTACTCAGGAAGACACAGCAGGATAATCATGGTGTGGAGACCAGGAGGGATTTCTTATGATCCATAATTAGATTAGCTCTTGCTTGTTCTGCAAAATCATCGGCACAGAGGATTAATATGCAAGAAGCTATAGCCACACTCAATAAAATCAAGAATAAGCTTTTGAAGGACAATCCTTTTCTTCATGATGAAGAAGGTCAACTTGTGGTTTCTTTTCATCAGGATTAATATGCTGTCTTTCATGATTAAGAAGGTCAACTTGTGATTTTCTTTTCATCGTATATACTAAAATCACATATATAACATTGCAGAGTTTGGACAACCTCTCTGTCTTTTGTTTTTTTCCCTGTTTCTATTTCGTTTGGGCAGCTCTCTGGTTTTGTATTAGTAATACCCAAGAACCAATGTAATAGTATAGCCCGGCTACACTATTTAAATATTCGAATATATTTAAAACGCAAAGCCGAGCGGCTATACTTAAAAATTTTTTAAAATATAGTATCGCCGCCCGGCTATACTATTGTTAAATTATTTTTTTTCCCTGATTTCAAAGATGAACTGATTCTTACATCATTTGACCTTTCATGAGATGAAGTTGGTTCTATGTGAAGGAAAATATGATTGTTTCATAAAGATAATAGACTATTTAAAGAATTGTCGTGGCTTTACTCATTAAGTAATACTAAGAGTAATTTATAAAACGTAATAATCTTTCAATTTGATTCTAGAAGTCGACAAGAAAATTTGAATGGTGGAAAAAAATAATAATAATAATGTCCAACCAAACTATATGTTTGATTAGTTGAGGATTAAACTAGCGGTTAGGTCTCGTTTGATGACTAGTATTGGATTGGATTAGATTAGATAACTCCTTATTTTTAAAGCATATGTTGAACGAACTGTTGTTACTTTGAATGAAGTTCACGGACTTTTGTCCCATATATGTATACTAAGTCTCTTTTCCTCTTTCGCCTTACTCTCTTCTCTCCTCACTCTCTCCTAAACAACATGTTCACTTCGCCTCACCACAGCAACAACAACGAAGCGTATAGCCGAGCGGCTATACTTAAAATAAATAAAAAATAACATAGCTGCCCAGCTATACTATTTAAATGTTTGGATAAATATTAAAAATAGTACAGCCGCGCAGCGATACCGAAAACTAAATAAAATATAGTATAGCCGCTCGGATATGCTTAAAAAAATTAGTACTATTTAAATATTCGAATATATTTAAAAAGAAAAGCTGCACCGTTATATTTGAAAACAAAATTTAAAAACAGTATATCCGAGCGGCAATACTTAAAAATTAAAAAAGAAATAGTTGGAGTGAGTGAGCTTGATAAAAATGAGAAGAGTTGGGGCTAGGGAGGGAGATGGTGGAGTCGGAGGAAGCCATGAGGTGGACCTAAAGGAGAAGGTTGGCTAATGTCTTAATGAAAAATTGACCTACAATAACCCTCATAGCTAGTTATAGTCCAATTTCCTGTAAGCTTCTACAATCTGCCTGTAGTGTACAGACAGTGCTTGCTCTATGAACCCTTCTTAGTTTTATAAGCCGCATCATTGGAATTTCCTTCTTGATTTGATATAAAACTGTGACATTGATCTCCATCTTCACTTTTATGCCGAGGCTGCAAACTGTGCGCGGCACTTCCATAGAAATGGTTACAAGCCATGATACAGCTGAATTGAAAAAAAAATTCAAACCTCTATACATAATCAGGAGGTTTGGACCTCATCGTGATCAAGGCTATAGCCTTTTGAAAGTGTAGAAAACATTATATAAGCTACTCATATGTAGAAAAGAAAATAATATTATACAGCTGAATTGAAAAAAAAATTCAAACCTCTATACATAATCATGAGGTTTGGACCTCATCGTGATCAAGGCTATAGCCTTTTGAAAGTGAGAACCTATCATCTCAAGTGAAACATTTTAAGTCATGTAGATATGTCCTACAGAACTTTATAATCTTGGTCGCTTATGTATGTTCCTGTAGAAGCCTCTGCTTTTCATCTGCTACGAGTATATACGCCTGCAATGAGAGAGAGAGAGAGAGAGAGAGAGAGAGAGAATTAATATATGTTGACAGATTTTCTTCTCATTAGTCATTGACTCATTGCTGAGAGAATTATCTCAGATGAAAATGGAAGTATATTAAGCTCCATTATACTTACAGAGATAAGGTTGAAATTAGAGCTCTATGTATGCAAAACATTACACTGGTACAGGATCTTGTTTGAGGATTTCCTTTCCTGTAATTTCATCTTTCAAAGTTTTAAAGTAGACATTGTAGTCCTTCTCGGGGGGTGGATTTTGAGGGTCCGCTGTAAATGGCTCACTAAATGGCACAACACTTTTAACCTGCAAATGAGTTTATAAGCATCTCAGAATCTGCAAAAGCCTTTAACTTCCAAAAATAGCAAATTACAGCCACAGCACACAGCACACAATTAAGGGACATAAGTCGGGCTGTGACCTCAAATGTCTTGCCAGATGCATAGGGGCTTTCCAACGCAGCAACACAAATCCGAGCTACCTCCTCTCTTGATATCTTACCCTGCATATAAATAAATACTATAAATCATAACATTCAGATATTATTACTATTATAAGGGAAAGATGCGGCTGTCAGTAGGTTCTAGATGGGTGGTGAACACAATCACCTTCTTGATCATCTGTTGTGCCTTCAAGTTCTCATTCACAGCCACTTCCGGAATCAAATCAAACACCTCCAAAATCATAGGTTCATTGCTATTACAGTTCATGAAGAAGGTCCTCACGGATCTCATAAATTCAAACTTGGACGTAAGATCATGCCCTTGTATCAAGTCTACCTGATATTTTCCACCTTCGTACTTTAGCATCCTATTTCCTCCATCACTGTATTTTATTATCTTTCCCCATGGCTCTTCATTCACTTCAGACACCAGAATTTCCAAGCCCGCCTCTGCATAGGCCTCTGCATCTTCATAGTTCAGCACATGATAGCCCACCACCAAGCAGTTTTTGAATTTTTCCAAACCCTCCCCCTGCTTTATGTCCTCCACCATTGTCTTCCACTGAAGCTCAACCGCTTCCCGGACATCCTCCTTTCTTACATATTTTATGATCACATTTGGAAGCAAAGCATCCGGCTGTATTATTCCACCTCTTAGATTGCCTCCTGCTTCTGCAGCTGCCGCCTTCACCTCCTCCAAATGCTTCTTAACCACATGGCACTCTAGGGATTCACGATGGTAGCAATCGTCGGAAAGGAGCTCTCGGTATTGACGACTGTAGTACTTGGTCAAGGGCACCAAAACCTCCTTCCTCAGCCGTTCCCACTCTTGTAGTTGATCTGATTCCGGAGGGAAAAGCCTCCTCCTGATGCTTTCACGCAACAAAACAGAGCGGGGTCTTTGCCAGTGCAACACTTTGCAGCCGCTGATACGAAAAGATCAACATCAAGTTGATCGCAGTAGTCGTCGTGGTCATCATCCTCACTGTCAGTTAAATAACCAGACCCACCCTGGCACCCAGACCCGCCTAGCACCGCCTACCCCCGCCTAGCGCCGCCTAACCCGCCTAGCGCCGCCTAGACCCGCCTAGCGCCGCCCCGATCCGCCTAGCGCCGCCTAGGCCCATTTTTCGTAATGCAGAGTATGGAGTGGAAGGAATGGTTTCAACGAGAGGGGATGTGTAAAGTTTTGGAATTGTAGTGATGGAAGGAAGCCAACAGAACAGTGGTTGGTTGGTTGGTGCTCTCTCTCTCTCTCCTCTGCTGGGAGGACTGATATCGATTTTCTTGGCTAGAGTTGTTGGAGAAAATGATTCTAGAATTGATTATGGATTCTAGTAGTGACTTGAACAGCAATGAGTTCCATTTTCCTCCTTCTCAAGCCAATAACACTTGTTCTACTATATATGTCCACCTTCTATATCCGGGCCGCGTCATCCAATTTCAATATATATCTCTTATTTCAGGGTAATCAAGCAATTTCAAAATCCCATAACTAATTACCCTCTGATTAGTTACCATAAGTAAGAATTTGACTAATATTATTCTACTAAAACCTCAAAGAATTTCGTATGGTGATTGCAATATATATATATATATATATGAATTAATTTAAATTCGTTTTTGTATTGCTTTCATGTCACCCCTTTGTGCTGTTTTTGACTTGTTCAAATACCTACCGTGTAAATATCTTACATGCATTTGCAGTGGAATTTAAGGTGTCATAGTCATTAATTCTACTAAAATACTCAAAATGGGGGCTGAAATTATAAAAATACCCAACACCCAAAACACTTTATAAACATACCCAAAACTCATCATTACACACTCAAAACCCATTTATAAACATACCCAAAACCCATCATTACACACATACCCAAAACCCATTTTGGGTATATTTCTATGTTTAAATAGTGCTTGGGTATTTTTATAAATACATGTCTAGGATTGGGTATTTTTATAAATATCTATTAATTCTATTGCTATCATGTCCTCAATTAATTAACACACAAAATCAAATCAACAGTCATTAATTTCTTTTTTAATGAAAAACAATTTAGAATCCGTAGTGGTATTGGAGATTTGATTATGTGGAACTGTTTTCCTTTTCCCATTCCTATCAACATTGCACAATTACCAAATGAACTTTTAGGGGGCAATGCATTTTTAAGAATTGAATTGCAATCCAAAACTTAAACATAATATCAATCCACATAATATAATAAAGCAAATGATGCTTAGGAATCTAGCTAGTGATAATCCAGTCCAACCCAAGGGATTGATCGATCATCATCACTTTAAGTTCAGAGGTAAGTCGACTACAACTAAAGTTTGATACTCTTTGTAAGCGATGGCTGCTTCTATGAGATGGTCCGGACCAATTTCCCCGCCATTGTGTAAGAAGGACTTGATCAAATTGTCGGAGCCTCTTCTTTTGTTGGACAAGATGAGCCTCGGAATGAAGGTAGTGGTAGGAGGGCCTCTTTCTTTTAAATGTAGGAAAAACAAAGGGTTAATTAAAAGAACTTTGGCTGGCACTGTCCTTGAATTATTTGCTCTGTATTGCCTCAAACTCACTCCGGAGTAACTCGTATTGAAACTCCCAGGTGGTGGTTGTATCAGGTGGTTGTAGTTCGGTGAACACAATCACCTTCTTGATCATCTGCTATACCTTTAAATTCATATTCACACCCACCTCCAAAATTAAATCAAATGCCCCCAAAACACTACATTCGGATTTCCATGCCAACTCGTACTTGGACTTAAGATCATGATCGCCTTTTATCCAGTCTGGCTCATCTTCTCCACCAATGAGCTTTCCTTTCCATGGCTCTTCACTCTGTTCAGACACCAAAAGTCTCAAACACACCTCCAAAAGTCTATGGCTATACTATTTATTAAATATATATATATATATAAAAGGACGGCCCGCCTGGCTGCTAGCACCCACTTCGACACGTGTGAAAACAGTACAGCCGTCCAGCTATACAATTTTTTTAATAATAAAAACAGTAGTATAGCCGGTCGGCTATATTTGAGTTATTCGCAGCAATGGTCCCTCAACTATACCCCAAGTTACACTTTGGTCACTCTGCTCAAATATTAGTTGCAGAGGTCACTCAATTAGGTGTTTTGTTGCACCATTAGTCCCACCGTCAAGTCTGTTACTTTTTCTGTTTAAAATGATGACATGGCAAGCATCTCTTAGATTATTGATTGGCAAATGTGACTTTCCAGTTAAGATTATTTGTAGCAATGATCAATCAACTATACTCGGAGTTATATTTTGGTCACTCAATTAGGTGTTGTGTTGCACTATTAGTCCCTACTGTTAGAGAGACTTGACGGTATGACTAATGGTGTAACAAAACACCTAATTGAGTGACCTCTGCAACTAATATTTGAATTGAGTGACCAAAGTGTAATTTGGGGTATAGTTGAGGGATCATTGCTTCGAATAATCCCTATTTTTATTATATAAAAATCCTAGTATAGCCGCATTAAAAAAAAAAAAAAAGGCCCGCCTGGTGCCTAGCATTTCGCCACATGTCAAAATAGTACATAGCGGGGCGGGTGTACCTTTTTAATTTTTAAAAAATCCCCAGTATAGCCGCACGGCTATACGTTTTTTTAATAAAAACCATAGTATAGCCGGGCGGCTGTACCTTTGTAATTTTAAAAATATCCCTAGTATAGCCGCACGGCTATACTATTTATAATACAAGAGGACCACCCACCTGGCGCTAGCCCAGCGCCGCTTCGCCACGTGTCAAAAATAGTATAGCCGCCGGGCTATGCTATTTTTTATTATAATAAAAACCATAGTATAGCCGACCGGCTATACTATTGACTATAGCAGTTCAGGCTAAGCATTGTTTCATCCGTTTGACTTCTGACTATAGCAGTTCAGGCTAGCTAAAGCATGACAAAAAGTGCGAGATAAAAGCTATATAAAGGCTAGCCTCATAAACTTGAACCCAGAAACTAGGTCATTACTTGTAGTGGGAGAGATGGAAGAGGAGAACAGAGTAAAACTACATGGCATGTGGGCTAGTACTTACTCTAAGAGGGTGGAAATAGCGCTCAGACTTAAAGGCATACCCTATGAGTACATAGAAGAAGACTTGAGCAACAAGAGCCAGTTGCTCCTCAAGTACAATCCGGTTCACAAGAAGGTCCCAGTACTTGTCCACAACGGAAAATCCATTGTTGAGTCATACATCATCCTAGATTACATTGATGAAACTTGGAAAAAAGCTCCCCAGGATCCTGCTTGAAGATCCTTACAAAAGAGCAGGAAGTTTGATTATGGGCCTCTTATATCCAGCAACAGGTGAGACAATGCTAGTTGATCAGAAAATGGTTTTTTTGCCTAACGCATCATCATCATGCTTACTTTCATTAATACAGTTGTTCGAGGGCATGAGCGAGTGCTGACAAGTCGCAGTGATGCACAAGAGAAAGCGCTTGAGCACTCGAGGAAGTGTTTGAGACACTGAAAGTGTTTGAAGGAGTGGAGGAATATCAACCTCTTCAAGGAGAGAGTTTGGCCCTTACAAAGCTTATAAGAATTCTTTGGTTACAAAATGCTGGACCCAGAGAGGAAAGGGACCATTCATGCTAGATCACATTAGTTGTTAAAATTATTGTGTACTGTAGACACTGGTATAGTATGCCTTTGAGTCTAAGTTTTGATTTTGAATGTAATAAACGTTAAAAGCAATTGGCTTTTGTTCTTAAAATCACTATCAGGATCACTCTGTTTTCTCCTGTCATCTCTCTCTCTCCCTATACCTTTTAATCGGATGGTGAGTTCATTTTGTTGGCAGCTTAATGTAGAGTTTAAAACTTTCTCCCTACACCTTTTACTCAATATTTTTGTAATTTAAAAACACAAATGGTTGAGCAATTTCCTTGGTCCTTATAATTAAAATATCATATTGTACTAGACTTCTTTTAATTCATTTTCATTTCAATAGTTCCTTCGACATCCCATAAACTAGCCATTTTCAACAATAATATTTTATGCTTAATAGTAAGAAACTTATTAAATAAAAAATATTTGTGCCAGGGCCCTTCTTCATGAATCTGCGGAAATTTATTATACAAAAACTAAATTTGAAAACCCATAACAAAAACTATAGGAAATGAGGAGTCAAATCAATAACACAAAATATAGAATTTACTCCAAACACAATCAATCAGTTTTTCTTTGCAGCTTCTAAACTTTGCAATTGCCACTAGGTTATCGTGTTTCCTTGGTGCAATCAAGTTTGTCTCAGCTTTAACCTGAATTACCAGATTGACAACGATATGTTAAGGGCGGTAAAGCAAACGATCTATAAGAAAACAGAAAGAAAAACGCTGTTTCCATATATATGTGACAATTACGGGTTTTAGCTACGGTTTTTGACTTTTAACAACGGTTATGGACTTTTCATGACGAAATTTATGCCCCATTCAGGTAATTATTCTTTAGCAGCGAAAAAAACCGCCGCTAGCCGCGGGTTTAGACATTATTATCTACGGATATAAACACCGCCGCTAAAAGTCAGTAGAAGATTCAAAACTCAGCCTCGATCAAAATCCAGTGATTTTGTAAACAGCAAAAGAAAAAATAACGATAAAAAACCTCATTTTCAATATCATAAGTATTCAATGAGGTGATTATGTCAACTATGAAACTCATCCAAATTTAATTGACAACAGGTATTGTTCGAACAATCTTCATCCTCTCATAATAAAAGTCAAAATTTCAAAGAAAAACAAAATCATTCTCTATTGCAGATTAGCTGCTCTTTGATGCCTGCTTCTCTTTTGCCTTCTGAATCTTCAAAACCTTCTTCACGATCTTCTGCTCTTCCACCAAAAAGGCTCGGATGATCCTGCAAAACCAGAAATTGCAAGAAATATTGTTGGCACTTGGAATCATTAATAAAAAGTTAAACAATTCAAAAAAATTGCTTTTGTAAACAAAATCACATCAACCAAGATTCTTGGTCCAAGAAGTGCCCAAATAAGCCACAGAACTCTAGATAAGTAATATTTCTAGAAATACAAACCTCTCTCGTACAGCTCCACCAGACAGCACACCCCCATATGCGCGATTCACAGTCCTCCTGTTCCTTGATAGTCTAGACCTCTTATATTCAGCAGGTCTCAGGTGAGGAATCTGCATATGGCAGTGAGTGAGAACTAACAACACAGGGCATATAACCAGGCACAGAGTTTCTCAAGACAAAGTAATCAAGAAACACAAAATCATATACATACGTTCATCACATCACATAGACAGAGCGCTATAATATATATAATATATCAACAAGGTAGCCCTAATTTTCCCAAACAGATGAATCCTGACAAACTAAGCTCATTATGAAATAAAGTCATAAGCATATACATATGGCCGCAAACATTAAAAAATAAGATGCTCAGACTACACAGAACATTTGATTCCTAGAATTACCAACCATATGATATAAACCAAAATGCTTAATGTGAATTCTCGTTGTCCTGATTGTAACATTAAGTCAATGCCATCTCACATGTACACTTCTTGGAAGAAATAAAAATAATTGGAAATCCATAATCAGAAGACTGAACAACAAAAGTTAGAACCAACAAATGTCATAGCCGCAAACAATCAACCTACCCCTTGGATTCTCTTTCCGGTAACAGGGCACTTGGGTCCACTTGCTCTCTTCTTGGTGGTCTGATACACAAGCTTTCCACCTAAATATCAATTGTAGCCCGGGAATAAGCAAAAAGCCATCCACACAAAATCAACAGAATAGAAAATTTTATGGTAGGTATTACAATGCAACTGCTGGAATGATCAGATTATAATCCAAATGAAAACTATGATCTATGAGATACAAATGCAGGACACATACTAACACAGTTTCTGCATTTCAAAACATGTTGCCATAATTCCAACTCAGAAACCATATATTATATGCACAGAATTTGAGGGAGACCAACAATGGAATTTAGCCAGTCAAAATGTGAGATCTTCTATTTTTTTTGCTATAAAATGTAAGATTTTAAACCTACTCTATTGTAAGTTGTAACCATTCAACTCAAAAAACAACACACAATGCAGCTTCTTATTTCCATCAATTTTCTAATCTTATGCACACAACATTGCACAATGCACACCCTCTTTTCAATTTACCCTATATTGCCAATCCAGGAATTCATAAAAATAACACAATTCTAGACATATGCAATTTACTTTGTCCAAAGTTGTATGCTACTAAACTCCATTATGAAATTAAAATCCATACAAATATTTACTTTTGGAGAAGAAACAATACAATCTGGAAATAGAGTTTCTTTACAAAATAAAGCAAAAGGGACCAAAGAAACTCACACCAAACCAACCTAAGCCAATGAAAAACACACAAAGTTTGCATTTTGATTACAAGACCAAAAAACACCAGCTTTAGCCCCACATGAATATATAATAACCATGTATAAGATGTTGATAAAAGTACCAGGGGTCTTGACGATCCGATGCTGGTTTGACTTGGTTGCATAGCTATGGCGCGTACGGTATGTGAGCCTCTGCACCATCTCTCTCTCTCTCTGGGTTAGAGGAACTCTGTTTTGGGGGTAGAGCAAGAAAGTTAAAGCCCTAGGGTTAGAGTTAGAGTTAGAGAGAGAAGAGAAGCCTCAGTTGCCCTAGGATCCAACGGCTGTCACGTGCTCTCTTTCAACGGTCAAGATTTATAGGCTTTTTTTTTTAATTTGAGAACGTGCTTTTTTCTACTAATTGAGCGCCCCAATCCGGAGTGGCATTAGTGCAATCAACGGCTACTTCTAAAAGAAACCGCGAACAAAGTCCGCGTCTTTGAACTATGGAGAGCGAGAGCTGAGAATGAACACCGCCGAACAGCTCTGCGTGTCTCTATTGAGCAAGTGCAAGACCCTCAAAACCGTGAAGCAAGTCCACGCCTTCGTGTGCAAGACCGGCCTAGATGCCCATCCTTTGGTCTCTGGCAAACTCCTCCTCCACTGCGCGGTCACAATCTCCGGCGCTCTCGAATATGCTCGCCGTCTGCTCCTTCATTTTCGAAACCCAGATGCTTTCATGTACAACACGCTCATTCGTGGGTTCGCTGAATCTGATACCCCGCACAATGCGTTTGATGTGTTCGTTGAAATGCACCGGAAATTGATCGACCCGCTTGATAGCTTTTCTTTCGCGTTTATACTCAAGGCAGCGGCCAATTGCCGGTCTTTGAGAGATGGGATGCAGCTGCATTGTCAAGCTTTGACTCATGGGCTTGATACCCATCTTTTTGTTGGGACAACGATTATCAGTATGTATGCTGAATGTGGGATTGTCAGCTTTGCACGCAAAGTGTTTGAGGAGATGTCTGATCCAAATGTGGTGGCTTGGAATGCGATTCTTACTGCGTGTTTTAGGTGTGGGGATGTGGAGGGAGCGGAAACAATGTTTGATCGTATGCCTTTGAGGAATTTGACCTCATGGAATGTTTTGCTTGCAGGGTATGTGAAAGCGAATGAGCTTGAGCTGGCTAAGAAGGCGTTTTTGAGGATGCCGATGAAAGATGATGTGTCTTGGAGTACTATGATTGTTGGGTATGCTCAGAGTGGTTGTTTTGATGGGGCTTTTGGGTTTTTCAGGGAACTACAGAGGGAGGGAATTAGACCCAATGAGGCGAGCTTGACTGGGGTTCTCTCTGCGTGTGCACAAGCTGGGGCATTTGAGTTTGGTAAAATTCTACATGGGTTAGTAGAGAAGGCTGGTTTTCTTTGGATGATTTCAGTCAATAATGCACTCCTGGATACGTACTCTAAATCTGGAAATGTGGACATGGCTCGGTTGGTCTTTAAAAGGATGCCGGAGAAAAAGAGTATTATTTCTTGGACTTCAATGATAGCGGGGCTTGCAATGCATGGTTATGGCAAAGAAGCAATACAAGTTTTCCATGATATGGAAGCGTCTGGATTTAGGCCTGATGGGATCACCTTCATTTCAGTTTTGTATGCTTGTAGCCATGCTGGTTTGATCGATGAAGGATGTGAGTATTTCTCTAAGATGAGATATTTGTATGGTATAGAACCAGCTATTGAACATTACGGTTGTATGGTAGATCTATATGGTCGAGCTGGTAAACTGCAAAAGGCCTATGATTTTGTTAGTCAGTTGCCAATGTCTCCTAATGCTGTTATTTGGCGAACTCTTCTTGGGGCTTGCAGTGTTCATGGTAATGTTGAGTTGGCAGAACAAGTGAAGGAAGTGCTCTCCAAACTTGACCCTGAAAATTCAGGTGACCACGTTCTCTTGTCAAATGTATATGCTGTTGCAGGGAAGTGGAAGGATGTTGCTGCTGTAAGAAGATCAATGGCTGACCAGAGGATTAAGAAAACTCCAGGATGGAGTGTGATTGAAGTTGATAAGGTCATGTATAGTTTTACGGCTGGTGAAAAATCAAATAAGATTACAGAAGAGGCTTATGAGAAGCTAAGGGAGATAATGTTAAAGATAAGGGTTGATGGAGGTTATGTTCCGGAGGTTGGGAGTGTTTTGCATGACATAGAAGAAGAGGATAAAGAAGATTCAGTGTTCAGGCACAGTGAGAAACTTGCTGTAGCTTTTGGCTTGGCAAGACTGCAGGTAGGAATGAATATAAGGATTGTGAAGAATTTACGAGTCTGTAAGGACTGTCATATGGTGATGAAGCTGATTTCTAAGGTTTATAGATTGGAGATCGTAGTGAGAGACAGAAGCCGTTTTCACTCCTTCAAGGACGGCTCTTGTTCTTGCAAAGATTACTGGTGAGTGGCAACTGACGAAGTTCTTGAAGAAATATAGCTCCTATAAGTTAAGAGAGATCAAAGTCATGAAAGAATATACTGACACGGATACGCAAGACAAGAAGGAACGCCAAGAATTTGTCCTTGAGTCACATTACTGATCAAAAATTTCAACAACTGGTTCAAAGGAAGCAGGGGAAATGATGAAAACTGAAAATGAACTTCTAAACAACAAGGAGCAACTGAGTACTTAGTAGGCAGATGGAGAATTGAAGTGCTGGCAGATTTTCATTCAAGTACACCCAATTGGTTGTTGTCAACAATTTTCTTCATTCTTTTGACCCCCCAAAATGTGTACAGATAATACATGCTGGGAATTTTCTTCAAAGCTGGAGCATTCCAGATGGGATGTTAGTAAACGTTTGTAATGAGCAAAGGAAGCATATATTTTTGGAAATATCCCAAGCTGTTAGGTGAGAAAAACGAAAGACACGTAACGTTTGGCGGGAGGGAGGCCAACGGCACTTTGTGGAGAAAAAGTGAACAAATTTATATCTCAGCTGGTGCTGAGTGATATTTCCAAAACTATTGTGGACACTACTGATATATTCATATTTCTCATCTGACGCTGACTGTCTGCTGAGCATAGATTCTTAATATTTTTCCACAGCAGAAAATCTCAGTAAAAGACAGTGGTCAGCGTCTTCCTCCGCAACCCCATCTACCCAAAAACCCAAGACCCAAAGCCCCTGTCCGTAATCCTTCTCTCTCAATTTCTGCACCTTATCCATGGCGCTCTCTGCAGCATTCTACACATCTTCACAACCATCCCGTGCACTTTTGTGCAGAACTCGTAGGCCCAATTTCTCTCAGACTGCTTGCTTCCAGAAAACCCTAACAATTAGGGCTTCAACCACCCTGGACTACTCCAAGCTCACTGTGGGTGATAAATCTTCAGCCCCATCAAAGGTCAGGGACCCAATTGTACTTTTTCTTTGTTCTTACTTTGTCATTTTGCCCATGGGATTCAAAGTTGAGGTTTGGATTGTGGCTTCTATGCTTCTACGTATGTACGAATCATTAATGTATTGGAAACTTGAGAAAATTGAATGAATTTGAAAATGAGCTAGGGGAATTCACAAAACTAACCAAGAAAAATTGGATTAGAGTGCTTACATATCTAAATGAAAATTTGGATTTCGGAAAAGATTTGAATTAGTTTACTTTCTGAAGTATTGAATTGAAGTTTACATTTCTACCACCCGAGAGAAGAGACTCATTTTATTATCAATGTGAAACACAAGTTAATATTATGTTAAATTCCATGAAAAATTCGATGGAACGGTTCTATTTTATTCTATACATGTGTACCTTTGTGTATCAGTCACTGAACCAAATATCACTAAGAGTGGATGTCACTGGTAACAAACAACATTTTGGAAACTAAAATTTTGTTAATTGCAAGGATACAGGGATCAGTTTATAAAGAAACACATTGATGTTAAAATCTAGTCAACTAATGTTCTTGTGTTTGTTATTTTCTTTCTAATAATTATTTGCCGAGTCCAGTACTATACGTGTTGTCACCTTGCCTGACAAATGATTGTACTTTGTTTCAGAGCAATAGTTGGCAATGGAAATTCAAGGAAAATTCTATTAACATCTACTATGAGGAGCATGAAAAGGAGAAAGAGGGTCCTTCTAAGAACATCCTTATGATACCAACCATTTCTGATGTAAGCACTGTTGAAGAATGGAGATCAGTAGCAAGTAATCTTGTTCAGCAAGATGGTAATGTTAATTGGCGAGCAACCATTGTTGATTGGCCTGGTCTGGGGTACTCTGATAGGCCAAAGATGGACTACACTGCTGATGTCATGGAGAAATTTCTGGTTGACTTCATCAATGCACCTGATGGTCCTATAAGCGGCTCAGGTTGATGAGTAACTACTGTTCTTTGGTTAATGATATTATGATGATACCACTACTGTTTATCTACATTTCTTAGCATGATGTACACATCTTGTTCCATCATGCATGTGTTAAGGTACTCGACCTTCTTAACTACATATAGTTACTTGAAACGCATCATGCTTCCCAACCCCCATCGAATGAGGGAAAAAAGTGAATTTACTGATTGTTTTACTTTGTTAGGGTTTATTGCCTCAATCAGGACCTTTTTTTAAAATTTTTCTTTATGTGGTCAGCCTTTTCTTTATGCGGTCAGCCTTTTCTTTTCTTAAAGTTTACTTGCTAATAATCTCTTGCTATCAACCAGAAAATGATTTTGTAGTATTTGGAGGAGGGCATGCCGCCACTTTAACTATTCGTGCTGTAAAACGTGGTGCGGTGAAACCTAAAGCCATTGCTGCTATTGCACCCACCTGGGCTGGTCCCCTTCCTATTGTGTTTGGTCGAGATTCTAGCATGGAAACAAGGTATTCTATCTGATAACATATATTAAATGATTCTAGTTGTTGACAATTGAGCTGTAATTGGGAACCCAAATTGTGGATAACTATTATGCAGAAAAATCTACAGTGCAAGACCATTAAGTCATATCACTCCATGTTATTGTGTGTGATAAAATGTAGTTGGTCCATTTTAAAGATTTTAATATAGATGTCTTTTAAGGGAAAGTGCTACTTTTCCTATGTAAGTAAGCACCAGTTTTTTCTTGATCTATGACATGACTGAAATCTCCTTTTGTTAACAAATTTTCTCAGGTATGGACTGCTTAGGGGCACCTTACGAGCCCCTGCTGTGGGCTGGATGATGTATAACATGCTTGTCAGCAATGAGAAGTCAATTGAATCTCAGTACAAATCACATGTCTATTCAAATCCGGACAATGTGACTCCTGGAATTATCGAAAGCCGATACGCACTGACCAAGCAGAAAGGAGCTCGCTATGTACCTGCTGCTTTCTTGACTGGTCTCCTTGACCCTGTACAAACACGAGAGGAATTTGTTGGACTCTTTGCAGAGATGGGCAGCCAGAATATCCCAGTTATTGTCCTGTCAACTGAAGGATCTCCAAAGAGGTCAAAAGCAGAGATGGAAGCTCTGAGGGAAGCTGAGGGAGTAAGTAAGTTTGTTGAGGTTCCAGGTGCTCTACTTCCTCAAGAGGAGTATCCTGCTATGGTTGCAGAGGAGCTTTACAAGTTCTTACAAGAAAACTTATGAATTGAAAAGTAAAGTTCGTTTTAGGTTGGCAGTTGTATGGTTTCCCTGTACCACAGTTTTCCCACAGATTATGTGATACTGGTAATTTAAGCCCGTAAGAAAGTTTGGATGCCAATATGCATCTGTACAAACATTTTTCTCTTTCTTTTAATGATGAACTTGTGCAAATTTATATACACTTTTGTGGTCACTATATTTTGTACACTTTATCTACTCTAGATAATTCAGATTCCACTTTTATATGTGGTTGTTTTTAGCAGACATGAAATCTGTTCAGCTTAGAGAAAGGGCCACTGTTTAGCCCAATAAGGGCAAAGGCAAAAACTAGCAAATGGCCGTGGGCTATGGCCTGCCTAAGGCATAAGAGGCTAGCTATGACCCAAATTGGCCACGTGATCAGTAGCTACATTGAGGATGAACCCAAAATCTCTTTCATTTTTTTTGGGTCGAACCCAAAATCTCTTTCAGGTGTTGTCTATGCCATAATTAAGCAGAAAAACTTTCTTATAACGGGGATGCAAAAAAGCTTTCTTATAATGGGGATAGCACTATTTCGCTATTCCCGGCCAATAATACAATGACACGTGGAAAAGTTATCCTGCGTGTCATTGCACTATTGGCCGAGAATAGTAAAAAGTGATATTCTCATTGCCTGAAAGCAATGGTGGACCCATGAATTTTTGTAGGGGTAAGCTAAATTTTATTTTTTTACAGGAGATATATTATAAGCCTTTTTTCTCTTGAGTTATCCTGCGTGTCATTGCACTATTGGCCGATAATAGTAAAAAGTGATATTCTCATTGCCTGAAAGCAATGGTGGACCCATGAATTTTTGTAGGGGTAAGCTAAATTTTATTTTTTTACAGGAGATATATTATAAGCCTTTTTTCTCTTGAAACAAAAATGTAAATAAAATTTTATAAATCAAACAAGGCCACATTACGAGCAAATATAACACAAAGAAGTACAAAATATAAATAAATATCAAATCAAACACACTGTTCAACTACTTGAGATCCGAGTTGAGTAAGTTCCTCGGGAATTGAAACATCAACATCAGATGCAGAGGTGTATCCTTATTATTGTTACCACTTTTTTTGATGAATGAATAAATAGTTTTTCCTCTCTTTGTTGGGTCAATTATCATCATGTGACATGACATCCTAACAAGAAATACTAGACACCAAAAATCATATATACTAATTAATAATTCAAGTTGCAAAAATAAAACATATATAACAATCCCCAAAAGTTTTCACCCAAACCCTAAATCATAAAAACTTAACAACAACAATTAAAATTAAAAAATGAATTAAGAAAAACTTACCAAGATTAAAGAACCCATTGAAGATAGGTTGGTACAATTTTTTAGAGGGGGAGAATTATTTCTTCTAGGCTTTGAAGGTTCAAATATGGCGTTTTGGGTGGCTAGAAGAAATTTTCTAATGTTTGCTTCTAATCAAATTTATATAGGTTATGCCAACAAGGGTTGGTTCAGTTGGTAAGGTCCATGCACTGGGTGTGGCCCCACCAGTGTTCAAGTCCCGCTGCTAGCAGTTCTCATTGGTGTGTAATATGTAATTACCTACATAAATCCATATCAGTGGCAACTAGCAGTTGAGTGCCGCGCATAAGTCCTTCCGGCTCGAGGTTGTGGGTTTGCCCTAACGCTGATGGTGAGAGTAGCCAATCTCCCCCTAAACTTTCGATTATAAAAAAAAAATATATATATATATAGGTTATGGATTTCATGTTTACTATTTCCTATATGCTTCAAGAGTGGGCTTATTTCTACATAGAGAGCTAGCCTTATTTTAAATAGAGGGCTAGACTATTATTTACTTTACCTATATTTTATATAAAAAAATCAGCACTAGGTTGGAGTGTCCGCAGTTGCATGAAAGTCTCTCTCCTAATTAAGACCGATACTCCTAGTACCTGATTATTAATTGTACTATATGCATCAATCAACATTAGGGCACACAGTTTTGTGGATAACAAAGATCCAACAAAAAATCCAAAAATAGGATTTTATGTTTAATTTTTTGTCTTTTTCACAGCAAATGGATACCTAATGTCCGTAACTTGCACCTAATCCTAACGAAACTAGTAGTACATCCATTTTTTCTAGGTCAGCATAGAAATTGAAAATTGCATGCTCCACGATGTGGTTCAAATTTTCTATCATATTTAAGTCCACAATCTGTTCTGATTAGGACTTAGGCATGCTTAATGAGGCCGATCGACGCCTAATGTAGCTAGCAATCCGAACTAAAAACCTGTTTACACTAGTTTGATTAAGAAAATAATTATTGTCTCTGCATATTGGAATGGAAAAATGCATCTGTGAATAGTATACTGATGGCTTTGATCTACTGAAACTTGTTCAATGGCAAGCCATGCACAAATGATACAAAGGAGAGGGTTCATAACCTAAGCTCACCAGGGCTCACTTTTCTCAATGACAACTCGATGGGGCTTGCAGTGGCTTGGTTTAGGTAATGGCTATGAGCTTAAAACTACAGAGTTTCCTTTATATATTTGGCATTCTGGCTCTCTAAATTTGTAAGCTTTTCGAATATGGATACATTCATTATGCGTACAGTTGATCAAACTTATATCACATCAATGATACTTTATATTTCAGTATCTAATTATTTGTGTAAATTGATAACACGAGAGGGGAGTAGCAGCGTTAGCCAGTGATGATATATGTAGTCTTTATAGCACCATTGACGTGGTGATCTGCCATTGGCCTACACAACATTTTCAGCAGAGACTTATTGCCTTCATCAGTACTTAAGTTCACTTAGGTTTTGACTTTTAAGGATGCGATTTTTTGTTCTTTCTGAAATTCAGATTAATGATTTATAGGTTTGGTTGTTCAATAGTTCAAGAATGTATAGGTTGCGTACATCTATAAAAGGGATTGTACTATATTTTCTTTTTTTATCTCAATTTAACATAAGATTCATCGAACTTTTATATATGACAATAAACATAGAATTTCGACAAAACTAGGAAAGAAGATGGTTACCCTTAACTAGGGTTTATAACAATCTTATTAAATTAAGAAGATAATTATGTTTGCATTAAGTAGAAATCGACAATCTGACGGCAAGGTACCCTAGAGCTTTAGGACATCATATTTTCATATCATAAATCGCAACACTGAGGTCAACACTTGTAGCTCTCCAAGATCACACCGCATTGAATCAATTGTCGGGCAATATATTCCAAGAAGCCACTACGTGTCAACTCTTCACGTGGGGTAGACACTGCCGATGTGATCTCCAACCAAGCCTTCATTCTCTTCACCCAGTTCATCCTCCTCCTCCTCCTAATCTAAACAGGGCTTTGCCCAAGTCTACCTTTATTTCCTGTTATATCAGATTGTGACACCTGTCGACCCTTATGGCCTGTGAATGTAGCGGGCCCCAGACCCGCATAATACAATTAAAATACTACTTTTTGATTGTGGGCTCCACTTTGCACCAAACAAGCCATAATCATGGTGGACACGTGTATCCCTTTTTATTTTCTATGTTTTTTTTGGGGCAAAAGATAAAGATATAGTAGGTTACGTGCGGTTTGGTTTTATCTTGTAATTGTAAATGAGTTTGATAACCCCATACCCAAACACCCAAACACCCATACTTGATACTCGGTGTCTCTTGTGCATGCCATGTCTACGTGTGAGCTGGAAGTCGAAGCCCCAAAAGATATTCGTGAGTTCACACCACAAGGCACCACTTGGACAATAATATTTGTGGTTTGTGGTTTGTGGTTTGTGGAGCAAGAATACAAGACTGTTTGTTTGTTTGGTTCCAATATCGTATTCAAATTCAACAGAGAAAAAGATGGGATGTGTTGGATTTGAATTTGACTGTCAACAAAGTGATTAATCTCTCAATTAGTTAGCCTAGAATATTGAGACAAGTGGAAAACCTTAAATAATTATAATTAATAATAAATCATGTTTGAGTTGATATCATTTTGATGATTTCAGAGATCGATCGATGATAACTATGTGTCGGTATAAATAAAAACTAAAGAATAAAAACAAAATGACGTGAACTAGACCTTTTCTTAATGCAATTTTCGTCATAAATAGTGTGAATGAAGTGATTAGGGAACAACCCAAATTAGCCAATAGATACATGACACGTTTAATATGTTACAGATCAATATCATTTTCCTTTTCAAAGTTGATGTTACTTGTTCGCATGCGACAATAGTTCGAGTCCCTGCTGCTCTCTTTCCCTTATCTCCTGACTATTTTTCTTAAACACATACAGATGCAAGGACTGGGAACAATATATAACAGAACTGGATATATTCTTTTTCTCTGGCCTTCCTCTTCCCTTCCTCTTCACACAAAAACAAAGTAAAAACCGCACGTAGTATGAACATTTCAACAAGCCAAAAAACAAAGCAGAGGTCTCTGGTTTCATATACATGGACAAAAGTTGTGTGGTCACAAATTTGAAATGCAAGGACCCGAAAATTATCGCATGACCGCCGAGATCACAGCACAACTGCCCTAAAAACAATTTATGAGGCAAAAAACAAAGACCTCTACCATTTGATTGTGGATCGTTTGAACAAGTGCCACACAAATCCAACACAAATGCAACCTCTTTTGTTTCCTGGTGTTTTTGCCATTAATTTTTACGCATATCGATTGAGTTTAGCATTTTTTTCTGTGACGCATGGCTTTGAGTCCACATCAACCTTCCCGGCCAATAAATATATGATCAAAAACTCTTTTTAAGTAAAGAAATAGTCAAAGTTTTATATACTTTAAATTTAAAACGGACGTCCCAATTCTAAGCCATTTCCTGTTGTGCTCTATTTTCGTCTGCTTCTGCAATATATATGGGATGTACGGTCTATCGGTCATTTTAGTCAGTGATGATGATGCTGCAAAATGTGTAGCATCATCATGCGGCAATGTGAACACATGTGTTTGTAGATAACTACTGAGCTTGAAGACTTTCCATTTTCCAGTCTCTTTCATCAACAACCAGTAATTGCCAATTTGTTTGTATTTGCATGTAGGTGTAAAACCAATTGCGTTAATGGTGCTCATCTTTCTTTTTCATTCCATAATAATTTCAGTTGTTTGTTTGCCTTTGTATAAGCGATATATGGATTTATATGAGCTTTGAATAAGATCTAGATAAGCTAACCACTCCATTTACTAGATGGTAAAAACAATTATAAAAGAAAAAAAACAACATAATGTGACAATTGTTTAGTTATCGTAAAGAAACGAAGTTCAAATGCGCCCGAAACATTTAAAACAAGCAAACAACATACGGTCTTGAACCGGGTTCGGGCGTGACACATACTTACTTAAATGCACATGGTAAAGAAAAAATTGCCTGCTATTGCTGCATATCTCTTTGCAGCTTAATTAAATATCGTTCACATTTGCACCTCATCCACATAAGTCCTATAAGAGCTCTCAAGCCACAAACCAGATTGCAACCCGATGATATTTTACACACCACTATATTGCCTTGATTATATTATCCACCATTATCGGTGAGTAGTTGCGGGGTTCACATGGAGTTTGGTACTATTTTTCTTCCTCCATTATAGCCGCAATATACCTTGTTCGTGTAGTCAGTTCATGTAACAAATCCTTCTGAATCTGAACAATTTAGCCACCAACATTTTCATCTACTGTTTACACTTTGTGTGTATGCATTGCATACATATTGTCAAAATTGAAAGAACTTCCCATATACATTACACATTACATGTTACTATGTTAGCCTCACGTTTCACATTCAATGGATTTGAACATCAAATACATTAATTTGGTTCTTTTTATAGAAAATTTGGCATAAGTCCAATTATGAGGAGAGATTTTGGGTGCAATCCACGCAGAAATTGTTGTTGATCCAAGTCCTTTGACTTTTGCGCCACATAAGATTACATGCCTATTTCAATTTATTGATATTTACTTTTATTTATTTTTTATTTTTTGTTCCAATTATGCACCTAAAACATAAATAAGGTAAATTATGAATTCCTAAAACTGGTAAGTTATTAATTTGTAGGATATTAATTATCATATTTGATTTGAATTTAATTACAAATCTATTTATTGAATTCTGAAATTTTCCCAAGGTATACTGACATCAAAATTTGTAATAAGAGTTCATAAAAACTTCATACCTTAACAATAGGTAAGGTACCTATGCATACACCTCGTATATGCAGTATGCAGGTAATTAAACCCATAAATTACCTCTGGTCCAGGTAATTAAATCCATAAATTACCTCTAGTCTAGGTAGTTATACACTCTAGCCCAGCTAATTGAACTCATATAATATCTTGGTATGGATCTTTAAACTCAACGGAGATAAAAATCCATACAAAATTTCTTTGGAAAAAAAAAAAACACTATTACATGGAAGACATGTATGTATGTATATAAATATGAACCTCCAAAAAAAACTGATTAAGAAAACTCAAGAAAAAAACACTTACCTATAAGGCAGGTACATATATACCTGTATATATTAACATTATTTACCTGTATGTCAGGTACATAATTTAATGTGGGTTCTTGTTTGATCGATTGGTATAATATATGAGTCTTTACTTTTTTATTGATTAAATTGCATTTTATCTATATATTAGGAATATTATCAAGGAAAAAAAATTCAAAATTCAAAATTTGTAATGCAATTGCAAGGAAATAATGCATTAAATTTAGATTTTCAATGTGTTTTCCTTATTTACCTTAAAGGGTAAAATTGACACAACAAAAAAGTAATAAATGTCAAAGGACCTACATCTAAAACCAAAAACACGAGGACTAGACCCAATGACAGTTAATCATTTTGGACCTAGATCTAAGAACCCCTTCTTTTTATTTTATGGAGGGAGATTGAACTCGAATGCGACGGTCAAGACACACAATCTAAGTCAATTGAAATAATTCAAGTTTGTGCATATATATGTTTTTTTCAATGTATGAATATACATAATATGTCACCATGATTTAACTCATGATTAGAAAAGTAACTAAAAACCATATATATATTGATCAACTTTAATAGACTCCAACATCTCACATCTGTGACTTTTCATACAAGTTATATTCATATGTTTGACATTTCTTTTCTTTAGCTTTTGAGTTTGTGGCTGATTTGCAAACTGCGTTTCGATGATGGCAAAATTTTGTACTTGATTGAAATCTTGCTATCAGATTCTTAAGTGCAAATGAATCTCCGGTGAGAGTTGCAAACTTTTATTTTTATCAACACTGCTTGTAGTTAATTTGGTTTAATTTCATATTTTATCATTTTCATATTTAATCAATGTTGGGCCTGGGCCCAATACATTGGTCTTACTAAACATGGATCATATTTTATTAATTTTGTATTTACAAATCACGTAGACCATCCATTTGTCACTCCCCCATGCAAGTCCAAGTAACCATTTGTCATCAGATCACACTACCTCTAAAACAAGGAACATTTTTTATGTTCCAAGAAAGAACCAACCACCACGATGTCTTCAAAGCATAGATTCCCAGAGCAGTCATATCCTGTAATTATTTCAAATTTTACTCCTGATAATTATCAGCTTTTATCAGTAGGTTTGATGATGTGACGTAAGTGGAAATTTTTTAATTCGTACATGTACCGTACGTATGTATGTGTATATATACAATACAAAAATCAATGTATAATACTAATGGAATGGACCCTTCAATAATACGAGTAAAATTAAATATTATTAATATTCAATTTCTGATATAATTGTTAGAAAATGAAATCTTACGGAAAATATCGTAAGTTTATTAAATAAAAATAAAATAAATATATGGCAATGTGTATGTGGTGTGTGACATGCATGTAGACTGGGGTACATTGAAGAGTGAATATTGTGATGATATGATGGTCCCAAACCTTAATTGCAATAGACACGTACCCTACTCGCTTATCTCAGAAAACAAAAGATGAACCAATCAGTTTCTGGATATTGACTGACTGGACCAGCATCATCCCCACAAATCTTAACCGTCGGGTTGGCATACTCTTTGTTTGTGAATATCCCATTGATGCACCACTGGAAAATTCAAAGCATAGGCACCGCAGCAGCTGATCGCCGCCACATATGATGGGATCGGCCGGAGGGTTTATTGATTGAGCATGCAAAGAGTTCGAGAAGGAGAAAAGCTCTCACGGAAATGGGATATATATCGAATATTGGGATTAATTATTACTTTGCAAACCCCCCACATCAAAATCATGCACGCATCACGAGGATTGGAGTTTTAATTCGTTGAAAGCAACTTCGTGATACGTATGCCAAAGCCTAAAAAGGCCCAAGCAAAAAGAGATAAATTAATGTATAATTATAAGTTAATAATTAACGAGTTTAGTAATAAATATAACTTGGGGGGCTTCACAAATAAAAATACGTACATAATACACAAAGCAGAGAGAGAGAGAGAGAGATAGAGATGAAGATAGAGAGAGAGAGAGAGAGAGAGAGTAAATTAGGGTTCTTTTTCGGTGCCACCACAATACCCCTATTGAATGCCACACGGTTTTGTTGAGGCGCAGAGAGAGAGAGTCTAAGTATAGCTGACTTTTTGCAAAGGAGGGCAGTGAGTAAATGCGGTTTTGCTGTCCGTTTTGACTCCTTCTTTTACTTGCTTTGGTCAGCAGCACTCACCACTCTCACCACCAGGGTCTCTCTTTCTCTCTCTCTCTCTCTCTCTCTCTCTCTCTCTTCACCCTCTATATATATACACGTATATCTCTACAAGACAAGCCCAACCCACCTGCCTTGGACGCTTGATTTTGCAATCTTCCATCACTTCTGAGAAGAAAAAGCAAAAGAAGAAAGGAAGAGGCAAAATAAGAGAGTTTCGTTCCATTTCATTTTGGAGTTTCAGCAAAAGAAAAAAGAACCCTTTTTAGCTTCTTTTGAACTCAATCTTGGCTTATATCAGAGAGAGAGAATTGAATATCATCATCAATTTGAACAAGTAGCTAGAGCTTATAGCTAGCGGTGGAAATTTGGAAATTATGGGAAGGCCACCTTGCTGTGACAAAGTTGGGGTGAAGAAAGGGCCATGGACTCCAGAGGAAGACATCATCTTGGTCTCTTACATTCAAGAACATGGTCCAGGGAATTGGAGATCAGTTCCTACCAACACTGGTAATTATTTTATTTACATCACCCCCTTTGTTTTTTCAATTATTTCTTCATTTAGATTTTACACTGGTACCATCAATGCATCTTTTGTATGGTGGTACCTTTATTTATTTTTATTTTTTATTTACCTTTCTTCTCATAGTAACTGGATTTAATTTGGGGTTGGTTTTCATCATTAAAGTCATTTAATTATTACCCAGTACTGGTTCTTTTTTCTTTCTTCTTGAACAAAGTACTATTCCCTGCAGATTCTTGCTGCTTGATTAATTGTAAATATAGATATTGACAGTATTTTTTATTTTTTTGTTTTGTTTTTCAGGTTTGCTGAGATGCAGTAAGAGCTGCAGGCTTAGATGGACAAATTATCTGAGGCCAGGTATCAAACGCGGTAACTTCACCGATCATGAAGAGAAGATGATAATCCACCTCCAAGCTCTTCTGGGCAATAGGTAAATACTTGCACCCATCTTTTTCCAAATTTGGATGTTTTCTTTTTCCAAGCTCTTGATTTAACTTTTATAATGTTATTATTATCTTTTGTTTATGGATTTGGATTTGGGGGTTAGATACTCGCAAATCCCAATAGTAAAGATTATATATTGTTGTTGGAGTGTATATTATATTATGGAGTTTATGGGATAGGATATATGGAATTTTTAATCTTTTTATTTTTTCAATCAGGGGAATTTTAAAAAATAAAAAAGAAGGAACCTCAATTTGATGATGAAATTTATTTTTTTTAATGGGTGCAGATGGGCTGCCATAGCTTCCTACCTTCCTCAGAGAACAGACAATGATATAAAAAATTACTGGAACACCCACTTGAAAAAGAAGCTCAGAAAGCTCCAGACAGGGCTTGATGGCCATGACCACCATAACAGCCAAGATGGTTTTTCAGGTAATTCACATGATCAGCCAATCTCCAAGGGCCAGTGGGAGAGAAGGCTTCAGACTGATATCCACATGGCCAAGCAGGCTCTTTGTGAGGCTCTGTCCCTTGACAAGCCACCTACTCATGATCTTCATTTGCAAGACTTGAAGCCATCCATTAATCTTGGTTACAACAATAATGATCAACCTAACACAAACACTTGTTCTAGGCCTCACCAAGCTTCCACTTATGCATCCAACACCGAAAACATTGCGAAATTGCTCGAAAGCTGGATGAAAAATTCACCAAAGGGACCTTCATCAGCTCAAAATCATAATCAAACAAACTCAAAAACCAATCTTCCTCAGATCAATTCCTTCAAAAACAACAACAATACAGCTGCAGGTTGTTCCATGAGTACTTCTAGTGAAGGGGCACAAAGTGCAACAACCACACCAGAACAGGCTTTTGATTCCTTGTTCAGCTTCAACTCATCCACATCTGATGTGTCTCAATCTATGTCAGTGGATGAGAACAATGCAAATTTCACAGCAGAAACAAGCTGCCTGTTCCAAGATGAGAGCAAGCCTAATTTGGAAGGAGAAGTCCCTCTCACATTGCTGGAGAAGTGGCTCTTTGATGATGCTGCGCCTCATGCTCATGAAGACCTAATTAACATGTCATTAGAGAACACATCTGTCATGTTTTGAAGTTCAAAAAAACACGGTTAAGTGCTTCAATTAGGGTTTCTTTTGTTTTCTCTGGAAATTAGCCTTTGTGCTTTTAGCTAGCCGTGGTAGTACTTTTTTCGCTTTTTGCTTTCTCTTCTAGCCTAAGCAGAAAGATAACACCCCACTTAATGCACGAACAGGAAAGTGTAAATTCAAAGTATATCTATATTTACATATCTGCTTTTGTTCTGGAGAATAATGAATTAAGATGTTTTTTTTATGGTTTCAATTTTCATCCACCTAGAACAGGAAATCCTTGTAATTTGTGCATCTTTTGGTAGGTAAATCCATTTTCTCTCCATTCTCACGCTTACCCATCATTTAATGTTACGTTAAACACAGTTTCAATTTTCCCTCAATCTACATATATATAGGCAAGCGGTTTAGGAATTCAGGTACTATATACGGTTTTAGTAGGGTTTCGCTTTTATATTATGAAATACGCTAAGTGTCGGCAAGAGAAATAAAGTTTGCGGCAAAGCATTTGCTTCGTCTCATTGGTAGGTTCAATATTAATAATAGCATTAAGTTTGTTTAAATGTAGTTTGTCTAGTTCTAAAGATAATATAGAGAGACTCTGTAGCCGTACTATCTCTTCATGAACATTTATATACCATATCTATTGCACTAGATCTTTCCAAAACATCAAATAACTTTTATTGAATCCTTAAATAGGATTTTTTATTTTAGAGAAAAACGATAGATTACATTCATAATTCAGGCCGTGATATAATCCCAAGTCGTTCTTTATACAATTTTAGAACTTTATTAGCTACGTCACTAGTGACTCTAGACGATGTTCCACAATAGTTAGTAAATTGCTTCCCTATAAAACAACCTAAAAATAAGTTATACACTATCAGAATCAACACACAACCTACGGTACATAGGAATAGTGTTCTTAATTAGATTGATATATATATACACACACACAGTTATTCTCTCATTCGGATGTCCGCATAGAAAATACATAGCATTTGCAAGATAATAATGTCCGGACGTCTGCATAGGAGAATTTCTGTATATATATACAGTTATTCTCTCATCCAGATGTCCGCACGTTATTATCGTACAGATGCCATTGTAAACAGAGAGGAAATCAGAGAAGGGTAGTAGAAAATACATGGCGTCCGCACTATAATAACGTCCGCACATTGATATAGGAGAATATATATATATATATATACAGTCCCTTTTTATTGAGGGATCCCTCAAAGAAAATTATTTGAGAGACACCCTTTAGGGTCTCCTACGATTTTTTTTTCAACAATCCAAACCATCTATTTTTTTAAGTATACATTCATAGATTATCCTTGCAAAAAATTAGACAAATCGGAAACCGTTTTGACATCCAATTGTATCCTACAAAATTAATAAACACGGTGTTTTAAGAAAGTATTAAAATTCCATTAACTCAATTGAGTGGTCAAATGATATTGAATTCAAGTGATTTTTTTGTAGAGATGATATTTGAATGATTATCTAAAAAATAGATGGTTTAGAATAGTGAAATAAAATGTGGAGTGAGCCCTATAAGGGCGTCCCTCAATAGAAACTCTTTGTACATATATATATATATATATATATATATATATATATATATATATATATATATATATATATATTATAGAAGATTAATTTCTCTCCAATTAACTGGGTGGTCAATTTGATTTTTTGCTGATTAGATTGAACTATATGTAGTTTGATATATGTTAAAACTAAAATAATTCAATATATGTAGCACAGTGACACATCAAAAATAACTTTTTAAGTTCGACTCATATTTAAGGAGGTAGTTGGATCTCAATTTAAAAGAAATTGATGATGCATAGGGAGAAAACTACTTTGTACCTTGGATCTTAATGACAATGTTGCAATCATAGAAGGTTTAATCACAATTAAGGACCGAAAAAGTAAGAAATTTAGTAGACCAGTGATTTTCCTAAGTACAGTAAAGTGTTAAAATTCTCAGTTATGGGGCCCTAGATGGTTTTCCTCTTCTACTCAACCTAATTTGACTTGCATATAATTGAAGTTGGAAATTGAAACCATTCAACTGGTGTTAACTCTCAATGAGGATCATCCAAAGCTTATCTTTCATTGTCCAATTATCATTCTCATAATTAAGTGGGTTTTTTGAGAGCGAGACGACAGAGGAAAATCTAAAGCCAAGAATTGCCTTGGAAATATTGAAAATGGTGGCCTTAAATGCACAGCATGTGAAGGGTTTGACTTTTTCTCTGTGATTATTTTTAGTTGGACTTGCTTGACCACCAGTCCTTCACGAAACGTAAACTGTAAAAGCTTTTGCAGGAAGCTGCAATGCATAATGTGCATAAGTTCCTCATGAAACAGTGCTTTTGGCTGCTTTTATATCCTCTCCTTTTGAATTGGCATTATAAGCAACGCATATGAAGCCGAAATTTATTGAAACACAGCTAGCTTCACAGAGCCACAGGCTGCTCAATTCTGCGTGCTTCAATTTCAAAGCTACAAAATTTACCTGCTAGGCCTAATTTTTGGCAGAGAATTAGCTCCATTTCAAAGGAAGCTTCGTTTGAGACCAACCAAACATTAAAGTGGTGCATATGCGTGGACCGTGGTAGAGTAATGGGTTTCAAAGCCAAAGTCATGAGAGCCCATGTTCCTCGCCAGAGTGACAACCAAGCTTGCTTAAGTTCTTGCCTTTTTCAATTTAATATTCTCTATTTGATTACTCACTTAGACATTATAATTTTCTTTTCTAGAATGGGACTCTAACACCATCCGTCATGTGATGATATCAATTCATGTAATATAATATAGGTGGACGATGATAATACAACACGTCTTAGGATAGTATCCTCATATGACTATATTACGATCAAGATATTTTTGAGTGTTACAATTACAATATCACGTGGCGTTATTCAAATGTTACAAAATAATTAGGTAAAATGAACTTAAAATATAGTATTAATATATGTATAATATAAGTATATTAGTAACACCACGTTACAATAGATCCGTCGTAATTACAAACTAAGTATGACACAGAAATTTCTCCCTCCATTTGGTCCATAAAACTGATCTCACTAAACTTGACTATCAGTCCAAAAGACAACAAAGACAAAATTTCCCTATCCCGTCATAAAGAAAAGAAGTGGGACGCATAAATTAAACTATTTTTTTTTATTTTTTATCTCTATCAAATAGAGCAATTAGTGGGACAAAAGCATGTGCATCTTTAGCCATCGCAACCTAAAACCTGAATTAAGGAAATCATGTGGTACAAGTTTCACAAGTATAGATAGATCTGCACAAGACACAACCAAGGTGGCTTGGTCCCGTGGGCACTGGGGACGGGACCATGCCTTATTATCTCACAGTATTCTTATGTAAGTAGGGTCTGCTGAGCTTTCAAATTGTTCTGTTTCATCACCATAAAAATGGCCAACAAACTTATAAATCATATTCAACTCATGATATGCAGCTTGCCTGGAAGTGGCCACCATTAATTCCGTCACTAAAAGAAGAAAAATAAAACTTGTATATTATTTTGCCTCTAGTTTTGCCCACGTCATATCCATGTCAACTATAATTTATCATGTTAGATGCATTATTAAACTACATTTCTGCAGTGTGCGGTGTGTGCTTATGTAATCACATCAACAACCAAAAAAAGAAGGGAAAAAAAAAAATACATGTTTTAGATGTTATTTGGTTTTTTAAATTCCTGCCAGTTGGGTGGGGTTGGGGGGGACCTAGAAGTTGCAAGATACGAGAAATGAGAGAGGGATAAAATAGGTAAAAATAAGTATATGATTTGGGCTCAGCTCATCTTTTTGATGTTTTTGTTTCAAAAGAGGCCCGTGGTAAGAAAGGAAGAAAATATGTGATAGGCGCTATAATAAGGGGTTATAAAGGGTTATAATGAGGGGATTCTTAATAGCCGTCTAATTGAGTGCATTGAACTCCATCATTATAACCCCTCAATATGGCCTCTCTTTATAGAAGCTCCCAAAAAATATAGAGTTGGGCGTCGAGGGAAGTGTGACCAATGATTTGGGTGTGTTGAGAGCGAGAGAAACTCTCATGTAACGGGGATCACACTTTTTGCTATTTCCGGCAAATAACGTAATGACACGTAGTATAACTTTTTTTATGTGTTATTGTGTTATTAATCGGGAGCTGGAGATAACAAAATAGTGTTATTCCCGTTACATATGAGTTTTTTGGATTGAGAGGAGTTGATTGGGGAAATAGATTCAATGGTTAATGGGCCCCATGAACATGTATTGGCATCAAATCCTTTCAGGCATTATAAACCCAGAAAAAGAGGAGTGGATCACTAGGAATTAGCCCAATGTCGATTTGAAACCCAATCTCAATTTAGTCTTATTCTTAGCCCAACTTAACCCTATATCTTGTTCACCATTAACAGTCCAACCCCATTTTTTATTTTTCCTAAAACACCCAACCCAACCCAACCCAACCCAATACATCAAGGTAATTACAAAGAAGTTGTAACTAATGGTTTTTCTCCTCCTACATTCACGAGATAGGAATGGCAGAAATTCTCCTCGGATCCACTCACGAGATAGGAATGGCAGAAATTCTCCTCGGGTCAGGTCCTCATCGGATCTCTAGCCCTAACAGAGGTAGATTTTGAGAAAAATCAGGGCAAGTACGAGGTTTAAAAATCCCCGATTGGGTTCAATTCCTAATTTGCACCTCTTCCAAGAAAAAAATAAGTGAATAAAAAAAGAAACCCATATTTCGATTTAGTTGGATTGAAAGGCAAAAAGCTCTATGCACCAATATGAGCCGCCAAAAGAAAATTGAGAGGGGGTAAAATTAAGAGTGAAATTCTTTTTCATGTTGACTGTATCTGTAGGTACAAATTAAAAAGTGACAATTATTAAGATTAATGGCTACCAATGACACATCAACTAGTATAATAACTAGTGAAATACTTCCCTCTTTACCAGGTAAGTAGGAACTCCTATATTCCTGCTAATAACAGTGTGACATGTGTGCATAAGTTTTTCTTTTTGTGTTTTTAATGAATTATTTTTGCATATACGTCAAACTGTGATTCGTAGGAAGGATGAGTATCTCCTTATTGGTAAGGAGGCAAGTGGTAAGAAAAGAAACCAGAATGAATTCAATTTGAACTAACAGCTGCTGCACCAATACAATTGTACAGGTTACAAAACTGTTGGCTTCTCAGCTGTTTAACCCCAGGAAAATTGAAATTAGAGCGAAAAAGGGACCGTTGAGGGACTAAGGGGAAAAAAACTAAGAAAAGAAACAACAGCCAACCTCACTATTATAATTTATAATATTGAAGACAGACGCAATGGTTTCCTTTGAATTCTGAGGCGTGATGAGCCTTTGGTTCTAAGGAAGACATAGGCCTAGGGCATAAGACGGGGCAAAGCAATTGGAGCAGTAAGACTGAATTCCAAGCAAAAACTTAAATGTAACATAAGATAGAATAGCAGAGGATGTTGCTGGAACATATCCAATAAAGCAAACTAAATTAAAAGTTTATTCCAATCCAAATTCAACAGATTTATTTTTATATTCTTGGTCGCCACCACATCCACACCAGTTGAAGTTGAGTCTCTTAGTCAGTCGACTACCTCAAGAGTTTCATACTCTTTGTGGGCGATGGATGCTTCCATGAGATGGTGCGGGCCAAATTCCCCACCATTTTTCAAGGACTTGAACATACTGTATATATCACCTTCTTGATCATCTGGTCTGCCTTCAAGTTCTCCCACAATATGGGGATGATGCGGTGCCACACATTCTGTATTTCAACGAGGAAGAGCATCCCTGGATTTGTACACAACATCCAGGCTTCACGATCATGAGTGGCTTCCCCCACAATATGTTCAAGTCCTTCTTGAAAAATGGTGGGGAATTAGGCCCGCACCATCTCATGGAAGCAGCCATTGGTCACGAAGAGAATCAAATTCTCGAGGTAGTCGACTGACTGAGACTCAATCGAAACTGGTGTGGTATAGATATGGTGGCGATCAAGATATCAAATAATAATTTGGATTGGAATAACCTTTTAATTTATAGTTTGGTTTATTATATATGTTTCAGGAGCTAGATTCCTTTACTATATATCTAAGTCTGCCAGCAACATCCTCTGCTATCTTGTATCAAAGTGAAAACTACTGCCACGCTTTATGCCTATGTCTTCAATCTTACTGATATTACATTTAAGTTTTTGCTTGGAATTCAATCTGACTGGTTCAATTGATTGCCCCGTCCTATGCCTATGTCTTTCTTAGAACCAAAGGCTCCTTTCGCCACAGAGTTCCGAAGGAAACCATTGTGTCTATCCTCAATCTTATTGATCACTGCATCTTAATATTATTATCAACGCATTGTCTTCCGTATCATCAAATTTAACTTGATTCATTATGGAAATATTAATAAAGTTCAACTTCAAAAGTAAAATATCCACATGAGCAAGTTTTACAACGTTTCATGTGCTTTCACACACGGTAATATTTTAGTTAATCTACATATTAGGGCTCGCTGAAATCGATTTCCTCCATAACTATACCTAGTCGCCCATTCTGAAAGGGATGTGATATGTTCTTGAAAAAAAGTAGACGAAACTAGGTGATAAATTGCAACACTTTAAGAAACCATGTGATTAAAAGTGCAAATTAAAAGTTGATTTGGTAATTGGGCACATGCCTAAAATTCGGTTGGCATTTCTGCAATGGTTCTTTTCTTTCTAATGGTCAACATACATCAGGATATTTTTTGGCAACTCACAAGGTACTGCTATTCTCGCAGGTTCCTTTTCTAGCTATTGGCTTTATATATGTTTTACGAGTACAAAATGCTGAAATTGTCCTAAACCACTGTTGCGTGGATTCAGCTGTACCAAAATGGATTCAGCTGCATCCTCAACTTGTGATACTCGCAAGTGCACGAGCCGTTGGTAGTTTAGCATATGTAAGTGCGAGGTCGATTCCACAGGGATTGGTGATTGAATGATCCAATTCAATTTTCCTACACAAAACAAAAATGAAAACAAAAGGAACAAAACAAGAAGAAAGAATGTACATTACAAGAAAAATAAATTACAACTAAGAAAACATTAAGGAAACTAAGAGAACTTTGAGGAAGAAAGGAAGTGTTTGAGAACTTTGAGGAGGGAGAAGAAAGTGTTTGGGAACTTTAGAGAATTTTGGAAGAACATGTGTTTGAGAGCTTTGAGGATTTTGGAAGGGAATGTGTTTAAGACATGGGGAATTTGGAAGAGAGTGTTTGAGAACTTGGAGGATTTGGAGAAGAAAGTAGAGAGGTGTTTTGAGAGCTTTGTGGATTTTGGAAGAGAGTGTTTAGGAACTTTAGAGAATTTGATGAAGGAAATGGGAGAAGTGTTTGGAGAAGAGAGCATTTGAAGAATTTAGAAGAAGAGAAAGGAAAAGTGTTTGATATTTAGTACAAAGAAAATTTAATAGAATGATCTTATTACAACAATTGAGAACTACAAAGGGAAACTAAGAGAATTTGAGGGAGAGAAGGGAAGGGAGCTCTAGAGAAGTGCTTGAGAGCTCCCCCCCTTGGGGTGTGTTTACAAGCTTAGAGAACTTCCCTATTTATAGGCCTAGGGGAAGTGAAAATCAGAATTCAATAAGACTAATGCATACAACACTTGAATTATAAAATCTGAAATGGTTGATGCACTTGTATTAGAAAATCTAAATTGGGTGATGCACTTGTATTAGAAAATCTTGAATTGGTTGATGCACTTCACCAATAGATCCCACCAGCAGCCCTAGCTCATCTTCATGTCACCATGACCAAGCTTCCAACCAGAAATAATAGCTCATCCTGAGGTCAGCATGACCAGCAACCTCAAGGGCTTACGAATTGGGCTTCCCTTAAGCAAATTAAGACTTTAAGCACTCAAACTTGAAGTTCAGAATGTCTTCTTTCCAGCCATATATTATTTGGGCCAATCCAAGGTCGGAGGAAGAAGATAAGGCCGAAACAAATTGCTAACTCATTTTCCGCGCTGATAAGATCCAGCCTGAGCATGGTTCTGTGTTTGCTAGGTAACAGACTCCACAATTATCCAATGGGGCTGAATTTCGGATATGTTATAGTACACACCCATTGGAACAACTTTCATGAAGAAAGCTTGCAATATGACCTACGGAACTGGACTAGCAGGGGGCTGTAGCCAAAATGAGTTTGTCATTAAGCTCTTCTTCCCTTCATCCAAATTAGGCCTTAACATGCTTGAATTGCATGAATTATGCTCTCATGCTCCTTTGGCCTACAAAACACACAAAGGGAGGCAAATAACATAGAAATCTAGGAAACTAAGCAAAAGAAGTAAGTAAATAGGGCATGTATATGTACGAAATTATGAGCTTAACAGTATTCCATACTTCTAGCGATTGGATTTCACTCAAAACTCACCAAATGACTCCTCCCACCATATTATGATGTT
>NW_018921951.1:248033-264080 GCF_002207925.1 Prunus avium
GGATTACGAACTCCACCATCATACGTACCTCCCCCTTGGATGATGATATTTGGAAACAGTGGATATGGACACTGGGATACATGGAAATGGATATATGGAAATTGTGGAAATGGTCTGGATATGACGGAACCCGGGGCATACCTTAACGGGGTGTCGCTGTAGACCTTTAATTGGGTAGTCTGCGCGCGTAGGGCTGTTTTCAGGCGTACGTTTCTTGATTCTTCGTCCGTACGTGCTGGCTGAGAGTTAGTCCCCCAGTTGGACGGCTCGTCCCTAGCCACATAGTCCGTTTGAGGGCTGATAATTGTGAGCTAGTCAACAATCCCCTGTTGGATTGTTTTCCCCTGGTACATGATGATGGTGAGAGGTGGGTGTGTTTATGTATATATATAATTATTCTTTTCTTGTTATACATATTACATATATGTATATGTGGTTTTGATTCTGGTTTGAGATTTGTGAGCCTGCACATGTATGAACGTATAAGCCCTGGATTTGGGCAGTGTTGTTTGGCGCCATACGCCTTGGATAGGGTATGGTTGCGGGATTGAACTGTTAAAAGGGGAATAATTGGATAATGTGTTTAATGTACATACGCCTTGAATAGGGTATGGTTACGAATTTGAACTGATACAAAGGAAGAGTTTGAGAATGTGTTCATTGTGTTTTTGTCGAATTTGAAATTGTGATGGATCCGAAATGTGTAGTTGGTTATGTTGTGAATGATTGTTTATTTTCGGAACTGTGACCGTTGAGATGAGAACTACGTGTGGCTTGATCCCTTGTCCAAGGGTACGTAGGCAGCCTGGGGTCTCATCAGGCGCAGCCGCGAAATATTATGGTGTTTAAAAGGGTTGATCGATTTTGCGATGTGATTGTTGGATTTGAATCCGGTTTAACGTTTTCTGTGATGTTTGTAAAGTTGTTTGAGGTTATTAATTACATGGTTTATGTATTAGTTGATTTGAGAACATTGTTGGTTCTGCTTCGAACTATCCGAAGGCTGAAGGCCTATTATTTGATTTGCATGAGATTATATTGTGCATGCTGCAGGTTGGCATTGTTAAATGTGTTTTATGCAGGTTGGAATTTTTGGGAAATGTCCAATTTATAGGGGAGATTCTGCCGAAATTTCGGTAGAAAGTCTCGTGCTCTTTTCCCTTAATTTGGAAAAGAGACTAAATTTTTAGTTAGTGGGCCCGGCATCGGTGTGATGTCTAAATTTCCACAGGATTCGTCTCGGATTTCGAGAAATTCGGGGCGGGTCCTGTCAAAAAGGGTACAAAATGATATGTAATTTATGCACCGATCAACCACTCATTCAACTTTTGAAGAATCAAAATTTCATCTATTGGAGAATACAGTCTCTTCTTTTTTCGCCAAACTATTGGAGAATACAATCAATCATCTTATTCAAGTTTCATACAAGTTAAAATCGAGCACGATTTCAAGGAAACAAATATGAACTCTGGCCAATTAAGGACACAATCTCCATGATCTTTGCATTTGATTTTAGTCATTTTAATCTTCTAATTTTACATTAGTTTGAAAACCAATGCAACCCAGACACCATCTGATCAAATTCAGTCTAACCCATATGAAAAATAAGCTCAAACTCACAGCAAATTCCTTCGGATAAACAACATCCATTCTTTGATGCTCTATAGATAATAGACGAGCTTTTTCTGCCCCTCAGTTAGAGTTGTTAGGTGAATCTAATGCAATTGAGTTTGCAAAATGTTATCCTGCATGATCACAGCTTGAAGAAAATGGCGAAGAAATCTACAACCACACAGTCAAATCGAAAACAAAATTGGAAATCACTACAGCAATAAGTTAAATAGACAACGAATGCCATAAATACTCTCGTCTTATTTTTTTTTAAACTGATGGAGGAAATAGGATGCTAAAAGACAGTGGTGGAAAATATCAGATAGACTTGATACAAGGACGTGATCTTACGTCCAAGTTCGAGATAGACTTGATACAAGGACGTGATCTTACGTCCAAGTTCGAATTTATGAGATCCTTGAGGACCTCTTTCATGGAATGTAATAAGGAACGTAAGATTTTGGAGGTGAACACAATCACCTTCTTGATCATCTGCTCTGCCTTCAAGTTCTCATTCACAGCCACTTCCAGAATCAAATCAAACACTTCCAAAATCATAGGTTCATTGCTATTACAGTTCATGAAGAAGGTCCTCATGGTTCTCATAAATTCGAACTTGGACATAAGATCATGTCCTTGTATCAAGTCTAGCTAATATTTTCCACCTTCGTACTTTAGCATCCTATTTCCTCCATCACTGTATTTTATTATCTTTCCTTTTCATGGCTCTTCATTCACTTCAGACACCAGAATTTCCAAGCCCGCCTCTGCATAGGCCTCTCTGCATCTTCATAGTTCAGCGCATGATAGCCCACCACCAAGCAGTTTTTGAATTTGCCCAAACCCTCCCCCTGCTTTATGTCCTCCACCATTGCCTTCCACTGAAGCTCAACCGCTTCCCGGACATCCTCCTTTCTTACATATTTTATGATCGCATTTGGAAGCAAAGCATCCGGCTGTATTATTCCACCTCTTAGATTGCCTCCTGCTTCTGCAGCTGCCGCCTTCACCTCCTCCAAATACTTCTTAACCACACGGCGCTCGAGGGTATCACGATGGTAGCAATCGTCGGAAAGGAGCTCTCGGTATTGACGACTGTAGTACTTGGTCAAGGGCACCAAAACCTCCTTCCTCAGCCGTTCCCATTCTTGTAGTTGATCTGATTCCGGAGGGAAAAGCCTCCTCCCGATGCTTTCACGCAGCAAAACAGAGCGGGCGCGGTAGCCCTTTGCGGGGTCTTTGCAAGTGCAACACTTCGCAGCCGCGGATACGAAAAGATCAACATCAAGTTGGTCGCAGTAGTCGTTGTGGTTATCATCATCACCGTCAGTTAAATAACCAGACCCACCCTGGCACCAGACCCGCCTAGCACCGCCTAGCGCCACCTAAACCCGCCTAGACCCGCCTAGACCCTCCAAGACCTGCCTAGCTCCGCCCAGACCGGCCTAGCGCCGCCCAGACCCTCCCAGCGCCGCCTAGACCAGCCCTGCAATGCAGGAGTTTGAAAAATGGCTATGCAGTAGGCTTAAAGAACAAAAGAAAAGAAACAGACCCACCCTGGCACCCAGACCCGCCAGCGCCGTCTAGACATGCCTAGCGCCGCCCAGACCCTCCCAGTGCCTCCTAGACCAGCCCTGCAGTGCACAAGTTTTGGAATTGTAGTGATGGAAACATTCACAAGAAGGAAGCCAACAGAACAGTGGTTGGTTGGTTGGTGCTCTCTCCCTTTCTCCTCTGCTGGGAGGACTGATATCGATTTTCTTGGCTAGTGTTGTTGGAGAAAATGATTCTAGAACTGATTATGGATTCTAGTAGTGACTTGAACAGCAATGAGTTCCATTTTCCTCCTTCTCAAGCCAATAACACTTGTTCTACTATATATGTCCACCTTCTATATCCGGGCCGCGTCATCCAATTTCAATATATATCTCTTATTTCAAGGTAATCAAGCAATTTCAAAATCCCATTTAAGGTTAATTACCCTAACTAATTACCCTCTTACTCGTTACCATAAGTAAGAATTTGACTAATATTATTCTACTAAAACCTCAAAGAATTTCGTATGGTGATTGCAATATATATATATATATATGAATTAATTTAAATTCGTTTTTGTATTGCTTTCATGTCACCCCTTTGTGTTGTTATCTGTGGTTTCGAAATAAAACTTTGGCTAAGGCTTGCTAGCTGTTTTTGACTCGTTCAAATACCTACCGTGTAAATATCTTACATGCATTTGCAGTAATTGCAGTAGAATTTAAGGTGTCATAGTCATTAATTCTATTGCTATCATGTCCTCAATTAATTAACACACAAAATCAAATCAACAATCATTAATTTATTTTTTAATGAAAAACAATTTAGAATCCGTAGTGGTATTGGAGATTTGATTATGTGGAACTGCTTTCCTTTTCCCATTCCTATCAACATTGCACAATTACCAAATGAACTTTTAGGGGGCAATGCATTTTTAAGAATTGAATTGCAATCCAAAACTTAAACATAATATCAATCCACATAATATAATAAAGCAAATGATGCTTAGGAATCTAGCTAGTGATAATTCAGTCCAACCCAAGGGATTGATCGATCATCATCACTTTAAGTTGAGAGGTCAGTCGACTACAACTAAAGTTTGATACTCTTTGTAAGCGATGGCTGCTTCCATGAGATGGTGCGGATCAATTTCCCCGCAATTGTGTAAGAAGGACTTGATCAAATTGTCGAAGCCTCCACTCAACAGCGTGAACCCTGAATGTTGTGTACAAATCCAGAAATCCTCATCCTTAGAAACATGCCAATACAAAATGTGTGGTACAACATCATCCCCGTACCCTTTGTCCTTGAACTTGCTCTGTATTGCCTCAAACTCGCTCCGGAGTAACTCGTATTGAAACTCCCAAGTGGTGGTTGTATCAAGTGGTTGTAGTTCGGTGAACACAATCACCTTCTTGATCATCTACTCTACCTTTAAATTCATATTCACACCCACCTCCAAAATTAAATCAATCGCCCCCAAAACACTACATTCGGATTTCCATGCCAACTCGTACTTGGACTTCAGATCATGATCGCCTTTTATCCAGTCTGGCTCATCTTCTCCACCAATGAGCTTTCCTTTCCATGGCTCTTCATTCACTTCAGACACCAGAATTTCCAAGCCCGCCTCTGCATAGGTCTCTGCATCTTCATAGTTCAGCGCATGATAGCCCACACCACCAAGCAGTTTTTGAATTTGCCCAAACCCTCCCCCTGCTTTATGTCCTCCACCATTGCCTTCCACTGAAGCTCAACCGCTTCCCGGACATCCTCCTTTTGTACATATTTTATGATCTCATTTGGAAGCAAAGCATCCGGCTGTATTATTCCACCTCTTAGATTGCCTCCTGCTTCTGCAGTTGCCGCCTTCACCTCCTCCAAATACTTCTTAACCACGCGGCGCTCTCGAGGGCTTCACGATGGTAGCAATCGTCGGAAAGGAGCTCTCGGTATTGACGACTGTAGTACTTGGTCAAGGGCACCAAAACCTCCTTCCTCAGCCGTTCTCACTCTTGTAGTTGATCTGATTCCGGAGGGAAAAGCCTCCTCCCGATGCTTTCACGCAGCAAAACAGAGCGGGCGCAGTAGCCCTTTGCGGGGTCTTTGTCAGTGCAACACTTTGCAGCCGCGGATACGAAAAGATCAACATCAAGTTGGTCGCAGAAGTCGTCATGGTCATCATCATCACCGTCAGTTAAATAACCAGATCCACCCTGGCACCCAGACAAGCCTAGTGCCGCCTAGACCCGCCTAGCTCCGCCCAGACCCGCCTAGCGCCGCCAAGACCTTCCCGGGGCCGCCTAGACCAGCCCTGCAGTGCATAAGTTTGAAAAATGGCTATGCAGTAGGCTTAAAGAACAAAAGAAAAGAACCAGACCCACCCTGGCACCCAGACCCGCCTAGCGCCGCCCAGACCCGCCCGATTGGTTGGTGCTCTCTCTCTCTCTCTCTCTCTCTCTCTCTCTCCTCTGCTGGGAGGATTGATATCGATTTTCTTGGCTAGAGTTGTTGGAGAAAATGATTCTAGAATTGATTATGGATTCTGGTAATGACTTGAACAGCAAGGAGTTCCATTTTCCTCCTTCTCAGGCCAATAACACTTTTTCTACTATATATGTCCACCTTCTATATCCGGGCTGCGTCATCCAATTTGAGGATCTCTTATTTCAGGGTAATCAAGCGATTTCAATATCCCATTTAAGGTTAATTAGCCTAACTAACTACCCTCTTATTAGTTACCATAAATAAGAATATGACTAATATTATTCTACTGAAACCTCAAAGAATTTCGTATGGTGATTGTAATATATATGAATGAATTTAAATTCGTTTTTGTATTGCTTTCAACTCTTACATGCATTTGCAGTAATTGCAGTAGAATTAAAGGTGTCATAGTCATTAATTCTATTGCCATCATTTCCTCAATTAACACACAAAATCAAATCAACAGTCATTAATTTCTTTTTTAACGAAAAACAATTTAGAATCCGTAGTGGTATTGGAGATTTGATTATGTGGAACTGTTTTCCTTTTCCCATTCCTATCAACATACAATTACCAAATGAACTTTTAGGGGGCAATGCACTTTTAAGATTGAAATGCAAGCCAAAACTTATACATGATGTCAATCCACATAATATAATAAAGCAAATGATGCTTAGGAATCTAACTAGTGATAATCCAGTCCAACCCAAGGGATTGATCGATCATCATTACTTTACGTTGAGAGGTCAGTCAACTACAACTAAAGTTTGATACTCTTTGTAAGCGATGGCTGCTTCCATGAGATGGTCCGGACCAATTTCCCCGCCATTGTGTAAGAAGGACTTGATCAAATTGTCGGAGCCTCCTCTTTTGTTGGACAAGATGAGCCTCGGAATGAAGGTAGTGGCAGGAGTGCCTCTTTCTTTTAAATGTAGGAAAAACAAAGGGTTAATTAAAAGAACTTTGGCTGGCACCAAGGACTAATTATAGAATTAATTATATAACATTGCTGTCACGCCCCGGACTTGGGGATTGGTGGAAACCCCGCGCCTAGTGCGTGAGAAAATAAAAAGTAAAATAAAATAAAAAGAAGCCGAAACATGGGTTTGAAATAAACTTCTATTATAGAAGTAACTCCCAAAATTTTACAAATTTACAATAAATAAATAAAACTCTAACACTCTCATCTAATTCATCCTCAACTGGTTTAGTCCTTGTCTTGTTCACTAATTCATCTGAAAAATTAAACAGAGTGAGGGATGAGCAACCACCGCTCAGTAGGGACATGAGACCTTACCACAGTAGATTGATATAACTAAATTAAGTGACATGCAATCACACAGCCAAATATCATATAATTAAGACTAATGCATGAATGAATGCTCTTCATCTAATCCCGTTAATTCATATAACTAGATAAGCAGACCTGCACGTCCCATACCATGCTTATACCACTTGGTCCCGAATGCCCATTTATATGAACTAACACCCATTTCAATCATCCCATAATTTCCCCTTTTGTTAGTCATCTTGTCTAACTCCCTTTCGCCAGTCCCGAATCACCCAATAAAAAATCATGTGCACTGTGGGATCCCTGAGACCTGGTACCTACCAAGAGTTAGACTCAACTACACAAAAGACTATTTCCATTACCCTATTTTCCATCAACCCAAGAATTCCAGCCATCACCGATAACATATGATTATGTCAATATTAATAAAATAATATAGATCATTAACAACACTTCAACATCTAATATCAATAATAATAATATCATGCATAATATAATGCTCACGAAATTTAATTAAATCAATCTTTGTAAAAGGCCCCCAAGAAATCCCTACCTCATTTTCAAAGCTTATTCCAAGTTAAGAAAATACACAAGCTGGGACCTCTACTCCTCCAGGAACTATATTACCACTAGCTTTCTTTCTTCCTTTATCTTCTTCCTCTTTCTCTCTCTCCCAAAAACTCTTACTTTGCATGCGATGCATATGCAGTGTGCAACCTCAATTAGTACACAAGGTTTTTGTGTGTTTTCATTTGTTTGTGCAACTTAACTTCCTATATATATACAAGGAACAAGTCGGTTCCTATTGGAGGAGAAATTTTTAAATGTTCCAGGTACACCACGTGTCTGGTGTACCATCCAATAAACTTGTCAATATGGCCTTGCACTCCAAGTTAACAATAGATAAGAACATATTGCTAGAAAGACACGTTGTGGTTGACAAGGCTACAAAAAGGAGTTGAGACGTACAAGGACAATTAATAAGGTTTATGAATTGACAAAACTACAAGGACTATTAAATACATATCCATATATATATATATATATATATATGTAGAATAAATAATAGACAAGGCTACAAAAAGGAGTTGACACGTACAAGGACAATTAATAAGGTTTATGAATTGACAAAACTACAAGGACTATTAAATACATATCCATATATATATATATGTAGAATAAGATATTTATCATAATAGAATAATATATGTAATAAAATAAGATATAAACGTTTATTAGTATACAAGACAATATATATATATATAAGTTATAAACTAAATATGTAACAAAATATTTAATTTCCTTAAATATAATATACATGTATATGTATATATATACATTTATTTATTTAAAAATACGGGGTTTCACAATTGTAGAGTATGGAATGGAAGGAATAGTTTCAACAAGAGGGGATGTATACAGTTTTGGTGTTGTCCTGATGGAAACATTTACAAGAAGGAAGCCAACAGATGAGATGTTTGTTGGGAAAATGAGTTTAAAGCAATGGATTGTAAATTCACTATTACCATATCCAACAATAGATGAAGTTATGGATGCCAATTTACTCAGGAAGACACAGAAGGAGAATCATGGTGTTGAGACCAGGAGGGATTTCTTATCATCCATCATTAGATTAGCTCTTGCTTGTTCTGCAGAATCACTGGCACAGAGGATTAATATGCAAGAAGCTGTAGCCACACTCAATAAAATCAAGAATAAGCTTTTGAAGGACAATCCTTTTCTTCATGATGAAGAAGGTCAACTTGTGATTTTCTTTTCATCGTATATACTAAAATCACATATATAACATTGCAGAGTTTGGACAGCCTCTTTGTCTTTTGTTTTTTTCCCTGTTTCTGTTTCGTTTGGGCAGCTCTCTGGTTTTGTATTAGTAATACCCAAGAACCCGAATATATTTAAAACGCAAAGCCGAGCGGCTATACTTAAGAATTTTAAAATATATAGTATCGATGGCCGGCTATACTATTGTTAAATTTTTTTTCCCTGATTTCAAAGACAACCTGATTCTTACATCATTTGGCCTTTCATGACATGAAGTTGGTTCTATATGAAAGGAAAATAAGATTGTTTCATAAAGATAATAGACTATTTAAAGAATTGTCGTGGCTTTACTAATTAAGTAATACTAAGAGTAATTTATAAAACGTAATAATCTTTCAATTTGATTTTAGAAGTCGGCAACAAAATTTGAATGGTGGAAAAAAAAAAAAAAAAAGGTCCAACCAAACTATATGCTTAATTAGTTGAGGATTAACCTAGCAGTTAGGTCTCGTTTGATGACTAGTATTGGATTGGATTAGATTAGATAACTCCTTATTTTTAATAGATTATTATAAATAAACCCAATCCTAGACATGTATTTATAAAAAAACCCACACACTATTTAAACATATAAACACACCCAAAATCAACCCCAAAGTCAACAATTGTATATTTTTTGGGTGTGTTTATAAATGGGTTTTGAGTGTGTGTAATGATGGGTTTTGGGTGTGTTTATAAAGTGTTTTAGGTGTTGGGTTTTTTTATAATTTCAGCCCCCATTTTGGGTGTTTTAGTGAAACTCCCTATTTTTAAAGCATATGTTTAAGGAACTATTGGTAGTTTGAATGAAGTTCACAGACTTTTGTCCCATATATGTATACTAATGGCTCGTTTGGGACTGCTTCTTTAGGAAGCACTTCTGCTCATAAGCGCTTCTAACAAAAGCGTTTTTATTATAAAGTTGTTGAAACTTTCATAAAAAGCCGAAGCGCTTCCTAAAAAAGCACTTGGGAGTGCTTCTTGAAGAAGCACATGGCAGGTGTTTCTCCAGAAAGCGTTTCTATGGCCCATAAGCACTTCTGAACTTTTCTGCCAAACGCCATTAGAAGCGCTTTCGGTTGTCAGAAAGCACTTTTAGCCCTTCCAAAAGCACTCCCAAACGAGCCCTAAGTCTCTTTTCCTCTTTAGCCTTATTCTCTTCTCTCTTCGCTCTCTCCTAAACAACATGTTCACCTCACCACAGCAACGACAACAAAGCGTATAGCCGCCTATACTTAAAATAAATAAAAAATAACATAGCTGCTTGGCTATACTATTTAAATATTCGGATAAATAAAAAATATTACAGCCGTGCACTGAAAACTAAATGAAAAATAGTATAGCCGCTCGGCTGTACTATATTTCTAAACACTAAAATAGTATAGCCGCTCGGATATACTTCAAAAAAATATTAGTACTATTTAAATATTCGAATACATTTAAAATGCAGAGCCGCGCCGTTATATTTGAAAACAAAATTTAAAAACAGTATAGCCGAGCGGCGATACTTACAAATTAAAAAAGAAATAGTTGGAGTGAGTGAGCTTGATAAAAATGAGAAGAGTTGGGGCTAGGGAGGGAGATGGTGGAGTCGGAGGAAGCCATGAAGTGGACCTAAAGGAGAAGGTTGGCTAATGTCTTAATGAAAAATTGACCTACAATAACCCTCATAGTCCAATTTCCTATAAGCCTCTACAATATTCCTATAGTGTACAGAAAGTGCTTGCTCTATGAACCCTTCTTAGTTTTATAAGCCGCAGCATTGGAATTTCCTTCTTGATTTGATATAAAACTGTGACATTGATCTCCATCTTCACTTTTATGCCGAGGCTGCAAACTGTGCGCGGCGCTACCATAGAAATGGTTACAAGCCATGATTCTGCCAATGTCTTTAACTTAACATTCAAGGCCAAACACATGTACAATAATTTATGTATGTATATTTTTAAAGACATTAGAAAACATTATATAAGCTACTCATATGTAGAAAAGAAAATAATATTATACAGCTGAATTGAAAAAAAATTTCAAACCTCTATACATAATCAGGAGGTTTGAACCTCATCGTGATCAAGGCTATAGCCTTTAGAAAGTGAGAACCTATCATCTCAGGTGAAACATTTTAAGTCATGTAGATATGTCCTACAGAACTTTATAATCTTGGTCGCTTATGTATGTTCCTGTAGAAATCTCTACTTTTCATCTGCTACGAGTATATACAACTGCAATGAGCTAGTGATAATTCAGTCCAACCCAAGGGATTGATCGATCATCATCACTTTAAGTTCAGAGGTCAGTCGAGTACAACTAAAGTTTGATACTCTTTGTAAGCGATGGCTGCTTCCATGAGATGGTGCGGACCAATTTCCCCGCCATTGTGTAAGAAGGACTTGATCAAATTGTCAGAGCCTCCACTCAACAGCGTGAACCCTGAATGTTGTGTACAAATCTAGAAATCCTCATCCTTAGAAATGTGCCAATACAAAATGTGTGGCACAACATAATCCCCGTACCCTTTGTCCTTGAACTTGCTCTGTATTGCCTCAAACTCGCTTTGGAGTAACTCTTTTTGAAACTCCCAGGTGGTGGTTGTATCAGGTAGTTGTAGTTCGGTGAACACAATCACCATCTTGATCATCTGCTCTACCTTTAAATTCATATTCACACCCACCTCCAAAATTAAATCAATCGCCCCCAAAACACTACATTCGGATTTCCATGCCAACTCGTACTTGGACTTAAGATCATGATCGCCTTTTATCCAGTCTGGCTCATCTTCTCCACCAATGAGCTTTCCTTTCCATGGCTCTTCACTCAGTTCAGACACCAATGAGCTTTCCTTTCCATGGACTTAAGTTCCATTCTTCTTCTTAACTTGTTTGTCAAGTATTGATGAAGAATTCATCCTTTAAAAAATGCATATTGGTGATAAGGGCATTGACCTTTAGCTAATAGATCATTTCCTTCTTCCTCAAGGGAACCTGTAGTCATTGATATCTTAAAATATTTTCATTTTTTGGTCTGAAGATAAAAAAATATGTCCTTTCCCACGTTGACTTTTGATCAACAGAGGAATATCTACAATTTAAGGAGAACCAAACATTACAGATGGTCTCTAACAATAAGACCTTACAGAAAAATGTTTTTTTTGTACAGTTAGCTGTAAGATAAACCAGATGCTCCATAAGAATTATAATGTTTGCAAATACACAAAAATGACGATGGCCTCGTTGAGGGAAAAAAAAAAGTAGATAAGAACTGCTTTTCTCTGGTCAATGAGCTCATCACCAGGGTTTGGTAATCCAAAGAATGCATTACATTATCTTTTGGAAAACTTCACATGAAAGGTGCATCTACTAATATTTCTGATTGTTATGACCTAGAAAATTGTATAGCCATTTATTGTTAAATCTAGCATTACACGACTATTGATATAGATTGAGGCCCTTTCTCTTGAAAAGTTGAAAAGTTAGCATCTTTGTTTATGCAGATTTGTCAAGCAAGTTAAGGAAATGGATAAAACTCTATATTAATATGCCGACAGAATGACAACCGAGCAAAAGGTCAGAGAGGGAGAGAAAGAGATGGCAGAGGAGAACAGATAATAAACTTAACTAGAACAAAGTGTGGCTTAAACCAATTTGGAAGAACAGTATATAATTAGCAACTCTGACATTGAATGAACAAAAGTACAAAAATTCAAGTCTTTCAAGCCACATAAAAATAGTAGATACGTTTAAACTTATTGCTCAAGAAAATGTGGTCGAATTCCTAAGAATATGCGCTTCTTTCTCTAAAAGCATTGTTCAGTCTAAGGTCATCCGTTTGACTATTGACTAAAATGTCAATGGCCTCTTTGAGGAAAAAAAGAAGATAAAGAACTGCTTTTCTCTGGTCAATGAGCTCATCACCAGTGTTTGGTAATCCAATATTAAGTAAAGAGTAGAGCCGATCGGCTATACTAATTATAAAAAAAGGCCACCGTACAGCCGTGCGGCTATACTGTTTTTATAATAAACGGTATTTTATTATCTTTCCTTTCCATGGCTCTTCATTCACTTCAGACACCAGAATTTCCAAGCCCGCCTCTGCATAGGCCTCTGCATCTTCATAGTTCAGCGCATGATAGCCCACCACCAAGCAGTTTTTGAATTTGCCCAAACCCTCCCCCTGCTTTATGTCCTCCACCATTGCCTTCCACTGAAGCTCAACCGCTTCCCGAACATCCTCCTTTCGTACATATTTTATGATCTCATACATTTGGAAGCAAAGCATCCGGCTGTATTATTCCACCGTCAGTTAATAACAAGACCCACCCTGGCACCCCAGACCAGCCTAGCGCCTCCTAGAGCCGCCTAGCTCCGCCCAGACCCGCCTAGCTCCGCCCAGACCCTCCCAGCGCCGCCTAGACCAGCCCTGCAGTGCATAAGTTTGAAAAATGGCTATGCAGTAGACTGAAAGAACAAAAGAAAAGAACCAGACCCATCCTGGCACCCAGACCCGCCTAGCGCCGCCTAGAGCCGCCTAGCTCCGCCCAGACCCGCCTAGCGCTCCCAGACCCTCCCAGCGCCGCCTAAACCAGTCCTGCAGTGCATAAGTTTGAAAAATGGCTATGCAGTAGGCTTAAAGAACAAAAGAAAAGAACCAGACCCACCTTGGCACCCAGACCCGCCTAGCGCCGCCTAGACCCGCCTAGCGCCGCCCTGACCAGCCTAGCGCCGCCCAGACCCTCCCAGCGCCGCCTAGACCAGCCCTGCAGTGCATAAGTTTTGGAATTGTAGTGATGGAGACATTCACAAGAAGGAAGCTAACAGAACAGTGGTTGGTTGGTTGGTGCTCTCTCTCTCTCTCCTCTGCTGGGAGGACTGATCGATTTTCTTGGCTAGAGTTGTTGGAGAAAATGATTCTAGAACTGATTATGGATTCTGGTAGTGACTTGAACAGCAAGGAGTTCCATTTTCCTCCTTCTCAGGCCAATAACACTTGTTCTACTATATATGTCCACCACCTATATCCGGGCCGCGTCATCCAATTTCAATATCCCATTTAAGGTTAATTAGCCTAACTAATTACCCTCTTATTAGTTACCATAAGTAAGAATTTGACTAATATTATTCTACTAAAACCTCAAAGAATTTCGTATGGTGATTGTAATATATATATATATATTAATTAATTAATTTAAATTCATTTTTGTATTGCTTTCATGTCACCCCTTTTTGTTGTTAGACAACCGTTATCTGTTGTTTCGAAAAAAAACTTTGGCTAAGGCTTGCTAGCTGTTTTTGACTTGTTCCCCAGGAAAACAGAACAGCAAATTAAACAAACACTCATAGAAACTAAGGGCATTTTTAACACACCAAAATCATATTCCAAATTTTGGATTTCAAATCATATAGCGATGTTTTATTTGTTTATATTTGGGCTTATTTTTATTTGTATGTAATGTGTGACATCATTTAGTATCCCAAATCTGAAATTACAAATAAAAATACTGATGTAACATAAGGTCAAGCAGCAGCACCGGATTTGAGGGCATTATTTCTGAACAACTGAAGAATAGCTAGCAGCTTTTCATGAGGAGGGGTTAGCTCTTTCACCAAAGGCAGTTCAGTTAGAGCTGTCACCCAAGAAAATATTAGTGGGGTCTTCTCTGGATCTATAATTTTGATACCAAGAAGTGCTTCTTGAACTTTATGAGGTCCAAATACTGAACACAACACAATGTCCAGAAGTCCCAAAGTCTTGCTTCTTTCGATCGAAGCGATGCCATCTGGGAAAAATTCCTTCATTCCCTCTTCAAATGTCTTTAATTTTTCAAGCAATTCCTTGATGGCTTTCTCTTGTACTTCTCCATCAGATCTGCAGGCCAAGGACAGACTTTCAAATACCTGCACTCAAAACTTGTAACCATTAATCCACTAAAATTTTAGCTGAAAAAATCTCATTAATTTGTTTGACAAAACTTAGAAACCTGTTGGTGGACAAAGCTAGCCCAGAAGCGAACTCGGGCCCTTTTGTAAGGATCCTCAGGCAGAAGTCCAGGACCAGTTTTCCATGTCTCATCAATGTACTCAAGAATGATGAGTGACTCAACAATAGGCTTTCCATTGTGGACAAGCACAGGAACTTTTTTGTAGACAGGATTGTACTTGAGGAGCAATGGGCTCTTGTTTTTCAGATCTTCTTCCACAAACTCAAAAGGGATGCCTTTTGTTTTCAAGGCCAGTTCCACTCTCTTTGTGTAAAGGCTCCACGATCCATGCAGGGCCACCTTGTTTCCTTCGGCCATCTCTTTCACACTCTTTTTCAGTTTTGGGTTGGATGTTGGAGTCAAATGTTACTGCAGCTTTTTATAGAGTTCCATTTTTCTTCTTAACTTGTATGTCAAGTCCTGATGAAGAATTCATCCTTTAAAAAATGCATTGCTGATAAGGGCATTGACCAGCTAATACATCAGTTCCTTCTTCCTCAAGGGAACCTGTAGTCATCGATATCTTAAAATATTTTCATTTTAAGAAGAACCAAAACATTACAGATAAACGGTTTTGTAGAGTTAGCTGTAAGATAACTAGATGCTCCATAAGAATTGTAATGTTGCAAATTGACGAAAATGTCAATGGCCCCTTTGAGGAAAAAAAGAAGATAAAGAACTGCTTTTCTCTGGTCAATGAGCTCATCACCAGTGTTTGGTAATCCAATATTAAGTAAAGAGTACAGCCGGACGGCTATACTAATTATAAAAAAAGACCACCGTAAAGCCGTGCGGCTATACTGCCTTCACCTCCTCCACATACTTCTTAACCTCACGGTGCTCGAGGGCTTCACGATGGTAGAAATCGTCGGAAAGGAGCTCTCGGTATTGACGACTGTAGTACTTGGTCAAGGGCTCCAAAACCTCCTTCCTCAGCCGTTCCCACTCTTGTAGTTGATCTGATTCCGGAGGGAAAAGCCTCCTCCCGATGCTTTCACGCAGCAAAACAGAGCGGGCGCGGTAGCCCTTTGCGGGGTCTTTGTCAGTGCAACACTTTGCAGCCGCGGATACGAAAAGATCAACATCAAGTTGGTCGCAGTAGTCGTCGTGGTCATCATCATCACCGTCAGTTAAATAACCAGACCCACCCTGGCACCTAGACCCGCCTAGCTCCGCCTAGCGCCGCCCAGACCCTCCCAGCGCCGCCTAGACCAGCCCTGCAGTGCATAAGTTTGGAAAATGGCTATGCAGTAGGCTTAAAGAACAAAAGAAAAGAACCAGACCCACCCTGGCACCCAGACCCGCCTAGCGCCGCCTAGCGCCGCCC